>JAUCBJ010006258.1:0-42640 GCA_032718475.1 Nemertoderma westbladi | reverse complement strand
CTCTTCCATTGGTGTGCCCCTGGTACTCTTACATTGGTGTGCCCCTGGCACTCTTACATTGGTGTGCCCCTGGTACAGTTACATTGGTGTGCCCCTGGTACTCTTACATTGGTGTGCCCCTGTTACCCTTACATTGGTGTGCCCCTGTTACTCTTCCATTGGTGTGCCCCTGCCACTCTTCCATTGGTGTGGCCCTGGTACTCTCCCATTGGTGTGCCCCTGGTACTCTTACATTGGTGTGCCCCTGGCACTCTTACATTGGTGTGCCCCTGGTACAGTTACATTGGTGTGCCCCTGGTACTCTTACATTGGTGTGCCCCTGTTACCCTTACATTGGTGTGCCCCTGTTACTCTTACATTGGTGTGCCCCTGTTACTCTTACATTGGTGTGCCCCTGCCACTCTTCCATTGGTGTGCCCCTGGTACTCTCCCATTGGTGTGCCCCTGGTACTCTTACATTGGTGTGCCCCTGGCACTCTTACATTGGTGTGCCCCTGGCATAGTTACATTGGTGATCCCCACTCTTCCATTGGTGTGCCCCTGGCACTCTTACATTGGTGTGCCCCTGCCACTCTTCCATTGGTGTGGCCCTGGTACTCTCCCATTGGTGTGCCCCTGGTACTCTTACATTGGTGTGCCCCTGGCACTCTTACATTGGTGTGCCCCTGGTACAGTTACATTGGTGTGCCCCTGGTACTCTTACATTGGTGTGCCCCTGTTACCCTTACATTGGTGTGCCCCTGTTACTCTTACATTGGTGTGCCCCTGCCACTCTTACATTGGTGTGCCCCTGGCATAGTTACATTGGTGATCCCCACTCTTCCATTGGTGTGCCCCTGGCACTCTTACATTGGTGTGCCCCTGGTACAGTTACATTGGTGTGCCCCTGGTACTCTTACATTGGTGTGCCCCTGGTACAGTTACATTGGTGTGCCCCCTGGCACTCTTACATTGGTGTGCCCCTGGTACATTTACATTGGTGTGCCCCTGGTACTCTTACATTGGTGTGCCCCTGGTACAGTTACATTGGTGTGCCCCTGGTACTCTTACATTGGTGTGCCACTGGTACAGTTACATTGCTGTGCCCCTGGTACTCTTACATTGGTGTGCCCCTGGTACTCTCCCATTGGTGTGCCCCTGGCACAGTTACATTGGTGATCCACACTCTTCCATTGGTGTGCCCCTAGCACTCTCCCATTGGTGTGCCCCTGGCACTCTTACATTGGTGTGCCCCTGGCACTCTTACATTGGTGTGCTCCCTGGCACTCTTACATTGGTGTGCCCTTGGCACAGTTACATTGGTGATCCCAACTCTTCCATTGGTGTGCCGCTGCCACTTTTACATTGGTGTGCCCCTGGCACAGTTACATTGGTGATCCCCACTCTTCCATTGGTGTGCCCCTGGTACTCTTACATTGGTGTGCCCCTGGCACTCTTACATTGGTGTGCCCCTGGCACAGTTACATTGGTGATCCCCACTCTTCCATTTGTGTGCCCCTGGTACTCTTACATTGGTGTGCCCCTGTTACTCTTACATTGGTGTGCCCCTGCCACTCTTCCATTGATGTGCCCCTGGGACTCTCCCATTGGTGTGCCCCTGGCACAGTTACATTGGTGATTCACACTCTCCCATTGGTGTGCCCCTGGTACTCTTACATTGGTGTGCTCCTGGTACTCTTACATTGGTGTGCCCCTGGCACAGTTACATTGGTGATCCCCACTCTTCCATTGGTGTGCCCCTGCCACTCTTACATTGGTGTGCCCCTGGAACTCTTACATTGGTGTGCCACTGGCACAGTTACATTGGTGATCCCCACTCTTCCATTGGTGTGCCCCTGGTACTCTTACATTGATGTGCCCCTGTTATACTTACATTGGTGTGCCCCTGCCACTCTTCCATTGGTGTGCCCCTGGTACTCTCCCATTGGTGTGCCCCTGGCACAGTTACATTGGTGATTCACACTCTCCCATTGGTGTGCCCCTGGTACTCTTACATTGGTGTGCTCCCTGGCACTCTTACATTGGTGTGCCCCTGGCACAGTTACATTGGTGATCCCCACTCTTCCATTGGTGTGCCCCTGCCACTCTTACATTGGTGTGCCCCTGGAACTCTTACATTGGTGTGCCCTTGGCACAGTTACATTGGTGATCCCCACTCTTCCATTGGTGTGCCCCTGGTACTCTTACATTGGTGTGCCCCTGGTACTCTCCCATTGGTGTGCCCCTGGCACAGTTACATTGGTGATCCCCACTCTTCCATTGGTGTGCCCCTGGTACTCTTACATTGGTGTGCCCCTGTTACACTTACATTGGTGTGCCCCTGCCACTCTTCCATTGGTGTGCCCCTGGTACTCTCCCATTGGTGTGCCCCTGGTACTCTTACATTGGTGTGCCCCTGGCACTCTTACATTGGTGTGCCCCTGGTACAGTTACATTGGTGTGCCCCTGGTACTCTTACATTGGTGTGCCCCTGTTACCCTTACATTGGTGTGCCCCTGGTACTCTCCCATTGGTGTGCCCCTGGTACTCTTACATTGGTGTGCCCCTGGCACTCTTACATTGGTGTGCCCCTGGTACTCTTACATTGGTGTGCCCCTGTTACCCTTACATTGGTGTGTCCCTGTTACTCTTACATTGGTGTGCCCCTGCCACTCTTACATTGGTGTGCCCCTGGCATAGTTACATTGGTGATCCCCACTCTTCCATTGGTGTGCCCCTGCCACTCTTACATTGGTGTGCCCCTGGAACTCTTACATTGGTGTGCCCCTGGCACAGTTACATTGGTGATCCCCACTCTTCCATTGGTGTGCCCCTGGTACTCTTACATTGGTGTGCCCCTGTTACTCTTACATTGGTATGCCCCTGCCACTCTTCCATTGGTGTGCCCCTGGTACTCTCCCATTGGTGTGCCCCTGGCACAGTTACATTGGTGATCCCCACTCTTCCATTGGTGTGCCCCTGGTACTCTTACATTGGTGTGCCCCTGGTACTCTCCCATTGGTGTGCCCCTGGCACAGTTACATTAGTGATCCACACTCTTCCATTGGTGTGCCCCTAGCACTCTCCCATTGGTGTGCCCCTGGCACTCTTACATTGGTGTGCCCCTGGCACTCTTACATTGGTGTGCTCCCTGGCACTCTTACATTGGTGTGCCCCTGGCACAGTTACATTGGTGATCCCAACTCTTCCATTGGTGTGCCCCTGCCACTTTTACATTGGTGTGCCCCTGGCACAGTTACATTGGTGATCCCCACTCTTCCATTGGTGTGCCCCTGGTACTCTTACATTGGTGTGCCCCTGGTACTCTTACATTGGTGTGCCCCTGGCACTCTTACATTGGTGTGCCCCTGGCACAGTTACATTGGTGATCCCCACTCTTCCATTTGTGTGCCCCTGGTACTCTTACATTGGTGTGCCCCTGTTACTCTTACATTGGTGTGCCCCTGCCACTCTTCCATTGGTGTGCCCCTGGGACTCTCCCATTGGTGTGCCCCTGGCACAGTTACATTGGTGATTCACACTCTCCCATTGGTGTGCCCCTGGTACTCTTACATTGGTGTGCTCCCTGGCACTCTTACATTGGTGTGCCCCTGGCACAGTTACATTGGTGATCCCCACTCTTCCATTGGTGTGCCCCTGCCACTCTTACATTGGTGTGCCCCTGGAACTCTTCCATTGGTGTGCCCCTGGCACAGTTACATTGGTGATCCCCACTCTTCCATTGGTGTGCCCCTGGTACTCTTACATTGGTGTGCCCCTGTTACTCTTACATTGGTGTGCCCCTGCCACTCTTCCATTGGTGTGCCCCTGGTACTCTCCCATTGGTGTGCCCCTGGTACTCTTACATTGGTGTGCCCCTGGCACTCTTACATTGGTGTGCCCCTGGTACAGTTACATTGGTGTGCCCCTGGTACTCTTACATTGGTGTGCCCCTGTTACCCTTACATTGGTGTGCCTCTGTTACTCTTACATTGGTGTGCCCCTGCCACTCTTCCATTGGTGTGCCCCTGGTACTCTTACATTGGTGTGCCCCTGGCACTCTTACATTGGTGTGCCCCTGGTACAGTTACATTGGTGTGCCCCTGGTACTCTTACATTGGTGTGCCCCTGTTACCCTTACATTGGTGTGCCCCTGTTACTCTTACATTGGTGTGCCCCTGCCACTCTTACATTGGTGTGCCCCTGGCATAGTTACATTGGTGATCCCCACTCTTCCATTGGTGTGCCCCTGCCACTCTTACATTGGTGCGCCCCTGGTACTCTTACATTGGTGTGCCCCTGTTACCCTTACATTGGTGTGCCCCTGCCACTCTTCCATTGGTGTGCCCCTGGCACTCTTACATTGGTGTGCCCCTGGTACAGTTACATTGATGTGCCCCTGGTACAGTTACATTGGTGTGCCCCTGGTACAGTTACATTGGTGTGCCCCTGGCATAGTTACATTGGTGATCCCCACTCTTCCATTGGTGTGCCCCTGCCACTCTTACATTGGTGTGCCCCTGGTACTCTTACATTGGTGTGCCCCTGTTACCCTTACATTGGTGTGCCCCTGGCACTCTTACATTGGTGTGCCCCTGGCACTCTTACATTGGTGTGCCCCTGGTACAGTTACATTGGTGTGCCCCTGGTACAGTTACATTGGTGTGCCCCTGGTACAGTTACATTGGTGTGCCCCTGGTACTCTTACATTGGTGTGCCCCTGCCACTCTTACATTGGTGTGCCCCTGGTACAGTTACATTGGTGTGCCCCTGGTACAGTTACATTGGTGTGCCCCTGGTACTCTTACATTGGTGTGCCCCTGGCACTCTTACATTGGTGTGCCCCTGGTACAGTTACATTGGTGTGCCCCTGGTAATGTTACATTGGTGTGCCCCTGGCACTCTTACATTGGTGTGCCCCTGGTACAGTTACATTGGTGTGCCCCTGGTACAGTTACATTGGTGTGCCCCTGGTACAGTTACATTGGTGTGCCCCTGGTACAGTTACATTGGTGTGCCCCTGGTACTCTTACATTGGTGTGCCCCTGCCACTCTTACATTGGTGTGCCCCTGGTACAGTTACATTGGTGTGCCCCTGGTACAGTTACATTGGTGTGCCCCTGGTACTCTTACATTGGTGTGCCCCTGGCACTCTTACATTGGTGTGCCCCTGGTACAGTTACATTGGTGTGCCCCTGGTACAGTTACATTGGTGTGCCCCTGGTACAGTTACATTGGTGTGCCCCTGGTACTCTTACATTGGTGTGCCCCTGCCACTCTTACATTGGTGTGCCCCTGGTACAGTTACATTGGTGTGCCCCTGGTACAGTTACATTGGTGTGCCCCTGGTACTCTTCCATTGGTGTGCCCCTGGTACTCTTACATTGGTGTGCCCCTGGCACTCTTACATTGGTGTGCCCCTGGTACAGTTACATTGGTGTGCCCCTGGTATTCTTACATTGGTGTGCCCCTGTTACCCTTACATTGGTGTGCCCCTGTTACTCTTACATTGGTGTGCCCCTGGCATAGTTACATTGGTGATCCACACTCTTCCATTGGTGTGCCCCTAGCACTCTCCCATTGGTGTGCCCCTGGCACTCTTACATTGGTGTGCCCCTGGCACTCTTACATTGGTGTGCTCCCTGGCACTCTTACATTGGTGTGCCCTTGGCACAGTTACATTGGTGATCCCAACTCTTCCATTGGTGTGCCGCTGCCACTTTTACATTGGTGTGCCCCTGGCACAGTTACATTGGTGATCCCCACTCTTCCATTGGTGTGCCCCTGGTACTCTTACATTGGTGTGCCCCTGGCACTCTTACATTGGTGTGCCCCTGGCACAGTTACATTGGTGATCCCCACTCTTCCATTTGTGTGCCCCTGGTACTCTTACATTGGTGTGCCCCTGTTACTCTTACATTGGTGTGCCCCTGCCACTCTTCCATTGATGTGCCCCTGGGACTCTCCCATTGGTGTGCCCCTGGCACAGTTACATTGGTGATTCACACTCTCCCATTGGTGTGCCCCTGGTACTCTTACATTGGTGTGCTCCTGGTACTCTTACATTGGTGTGCCCCTGGCACAGTTACATTGGTGATCCCCACTCTTCCATTGGTGTGCCCCTGCCACTCTTACATTGGTGTGCCCCTGGAACTCTTACATTGGTGTGCCACTGGCACAGTTACATTGGTGATCCCCACTCTTCCATTGGTGTGCCCCTGGTACTCTTACATTGATGTGCCCCTGTTATACTTACATTGGTGTGCCCCTGCCACTCTTCCATTGGTGTGCCCCTGGTACTCTCCCATTGGTGTGCCCCTGGCACAGTTACATTGGTGATTCACACTCTCCCATTGGTGTGCCCCTGGTACTCTTACATTGGTGTGCTCCCTGGCACTCTTACATTGGTGTGCCCCTGGCACAGTTACATTGGTGATCCCCACTCTTCCATTGGTGTGCCCCTGCCACTCTTACATTGGTGTGCCCCTGGAACTCTTACATTGGTGTGCCCCTGGCACAGTTACATTGGTGATCCCCACTCTTCCATTGGTGTGCCCCTGGTACTCTTACATTGGTGTGCCCCTGGTACTCTCCCATTGGTGTGCCCCTGGCACAGTTACATTGGTGATCCCCACTCTTCCATTGGTGTGCCCCTGGTACTCTTACATTGGTGTGCCCCTGTTACACTTACATTGGTGTGCCCCTGCCACTCTTCCATTGGTGTGCCCCTGGTACTCTCCCATTGGTGTGCCCCTGGTACTCTTACATTGGTGTGCCCCTGGCACTCTTACATTGGTGTGCCCCTGGTACAGTTACATTGGTGTGCCCCTGGTACTCTTACATTGGTGTGCCCCTGTTACCCTTACATTGGTGTGCCCCTGGTACTCTCCCATTGGTGTGCCCCTGGTACTCTTACATTGGTGTGCCCCTGGCACTCTTACATTGGTGTGCCCCTGTTACCCTTACATTGGTGTGTCCCTGTTACTCTTACATTGGTGTGCCCCTGCCACTCTTACATTGGTGTGCCCCTGGCATAGTTACATTGGTGATCCCCACTCTTCCATTGGTGTGCCCCTGCCACTCTTACATTGGTGTGCCCCTGGAACTCTTACATTGGTGTGCCCCTGGCACAGTTACATTGGTGATCCCCACTCTTCCATTGGTGTGCCCCTGGTACTCTTACATTGGTGTGCCCCTGTTACTCTTACATTGGTATGCCCCTGCCACTCTTCCATTGGTGTGCCCCTGGTACTCTCCCATTGGTGTGCCCCTGGCACAGTTACATTGGTGATCCCCACTCTTCCATTGGTGTGCCCCTGGTACTCTTACATTGGTGTGCCCCTGGTACTCTCCCATTGGTGTGCCCCTGGCACAGTTACATTAGTGATCCACACTCTTCCATTGGTGTGCCCCTAGCACTCTCCCATTGGTGTGCCCCTGGCACTCTTACATTGGTGTGCCCCTGGCACTCTTACATTGGTGTGCTCCCTGGCACTCTTACATTGGTGTGCCCCTGGCACAGTTACATTGGTGATCCCAACTCTTCCATTGGTGTGCCCCTGCCACTTTTACATTGGTGTGCCCCTGGCACAGTTACATTGGTGATCCCCACTCTTCCATTGGTGTGCCCCTGGTACTCTTACATTGGTGTGCCCCTGGTACTCTTACATTGGTGTGCCCCTGGCACTCTTACATTGGTGTGCCCCTGGCACAGTTACATTGGTGATCCCCACTCTTCCATTTGTGAGCCCCTGGTACTCTTACATTGGTGTGCCCCTGTTACTCTTACATTGGTGTGCCCCTGCCACTCTTCCATTGGTGTGCCCCTGGGACTCTCCCATTGGTGTGCCCCTGGCACAGTTACATTGGTGATTCACACTCTCCCATTGGTGTGCCCCTGGTACTCTTACATTGGTGTGCTCCCTGGCACTCTTACATTGGTGTGCCCCTGGCACAGTTACATTGGTGATCCCCACTCTTCCATTGGTGTGCCCCTGCCACTCTTACATTGGTGTGCCCCTGGAACTCTTCCATTGGTGTGCCCCTGGCACAGTTACATTGGTGATCCCCACTCTTCCATTGGTGTGCCCCTGGTACTCTTACATTGGTGTGCCCCTGTTACTCTTACATTGGTGTGCCCCTGCCACTCTTCCATTGGTGTGCCCCTGGTACTCTCCCATTGGTGTGCCCCTGGTACTCTTACATTGGTGTGCCCCTGGCACTCTTACATTGGTGTGCCCCTGGTACAGTTACATTGGTGTGCCCCTGGTACTCTTACATTGGTGTGCCCCTGTTACCCTTACATTGGTGTGCCTCTGTTACTCTTACATTGGTGTGCCCCTGCCACTCTTCCATTGGTGTGCCCCTGGTACTCTTACATTGGTGTGCCCCTGGCACTCTTACATTGGTGTGCCCCTGGTACAGTTACATTGGTGTGCCCCTGGTACTCTTACATTGGTGTGCCCCTGTTACCCTTACATTGGTGTGCCCCTGTTACTCTTACATTGGTGTGCCCCTGCCACTCTTACATTGGTGTGCCCCTGGCATAGTTACATTGGTGATCCCCACTCTTCCATTGGTGTGCCCCTGCCACTCTTACATTGGTGTGCCCCTGGTACTCTTACATTGGTGTGCCCCTGTTACCCTTACATTGGTGTGCCCCTGCCACTCTTCCATTGGTGTGCCCCTGGCACTCTTACATTGGTGTGCCCCTGGTACAGTTACATTGGTGTGCCCCTGGTACAGTTACATTGGTGTGCCCCTGGTACAGTTACATTGGTGTGCCCCTGGCATAGTTACATTGGTGATCCCCACTCTTCCATTGGTGTGCCCCTGCCACTCTTACATTGGTGTGCCCCTGGTACTCTTACATTGGTGTGCCCCTGTTACCCTTACATTGGTGTGCCCCTGGCACTCTTACATTGGTGTGCCCCTGGCACTCTTACATTGGTGTGCCCCTGGTACAGTTACATTGGTGTGCCCCTGGTACAGTTACATTGGTGTGCCCCTGGTACAGTTACATTGGTGTGCCCCTGGTACTCTTACATTGGTGTGCCCCTGCCACTCTTACATTGGTGTGCCCCTGGTACAGTTACATTGGTGTGCCCCTGGTACAGTTACATTGGTGTGCCCCTGGTACTCTTACATTGGTGTGCCCCTGGCACTCTTACATTGGTGTGCCCCTAGTACAGTTACATTGGTGTGCCCCTGGTAATGTTACATTGGTGTGCCCCTGGCACTCTTACATTGGTGTGCCCCTGGTACAGTTACATTGGTGTGCCCCTGGTACAGTTACATTGGTGTGCCCCTGGTACAGTTACATTGGTGTGCCCCTGGTACAGTTACATTGGTGTGCCCCTGGTACTCTTACATTGGTGTGCCCCTGCCACTCTTACATTGGTGTGCCCCTGGTACAGTTACATTGGTGTGCCCCTGGTACAGTTACATTGGTGTGCCCCTGGTACTCTTACATTGGTGTGCCCCTGGCACTCTTACATTGGTGTGCCCCTGGTACAGTTACATTGGTGTGCCCCTGGTACAGTTACATTGGTGTGCCCCTGGTACAGTTACATTGGTGTGCCCCTGGTACTCTTACATTGGTGTGCCCCTGCCACTCTTACATTGGTGTGCCCCTGGTACAGTTACATTGGTGTGCCCCTGGTACAGTTACATTGGTGTGCCCCTGGTACTCTTCCATTGGTGTGCCCCTGGTACTCTTACATTGGTGTGCCCCTGGCACTCTTACATTGGTGTGCCCCTGGTACAGTTACATTGGTGTGCCCCTGGTACTCTTACATTGGTGTGCCCCTGTTACCCTTACATTGGTGTGCCCCTGTTACTCTTACATTGGTGTGCCCCTGGCATAGTTACATTGGTGATCCCCACTCTTCCATTGGTGTGCCCCTGCCACTCTTACATTGGTGTGCCCCTGGTACTCTTACATTGGTGTGCCCCTGTTACCCTTACATTGGTGTGCCCCTGCCACTCTTCCATTGGTGTGCCCCTGGCACTCTTACATTGGTGTGCCCCTGGTACAGTTACATTGGTGTGCCCCTGGTACAGTTACATTGGTGTGCCCCTGGTACAGTTACATTGGTGTGCCCCTGGCATAGTTACATTGGTGATCCCCACTCTTCCATTGGTGTGCCACTGCCACTCTTACATTGGTGTGCCCCTGGTACTCTTACATTGGTGTGCCCCTGTTACCCTTACATTGGTGTGCCCCTGACACTCTTACATTGGTGTGCCCCTGGCACTCTTACATTGGTGTGCCCCTGGTACAGTTACATTGGTGTGCCCCTGGTACAGTTACATTGGTGTGCCCCTGGTACAGTTACATTGGTGTGCCCCTGGTACAGTTACATTGGTGTGCCCCTGGTACTCTTACATTGGTGTGCCCCTGGTACAGTTACATTGGTGTGCCCCTGGTACTCTTACATTGGTGTGCCCCTGTTACCCTTACATTGGTGTGCCCCTGTTACTCTTACATTGGTGTGCCCCTGCCACTCTTACATTGGTGTGCCCCTGGCATAGTTACATTGGTGATCCCCACTCTTCCATTGGTGTGCCCCTGCCACTCTTACATTGGTGTGCCCCTGGTACTCTTACATTGGTGTGCCCCTGTTACCCTTACATTGGTGTGCCCCTGTTACCCTTACATTGGTGTGCCCCTGGCACTCTTACATTGGTGTGCCCCTGGTACAGTTACATTGGTGTGCCCCTGGTACAGTTACATTGGTGTGTCCCTGGTACAGTTACATTGGTGTGCCCCTGGCATAGTTACATTGGTGATCCCCACTCTTCCATTGGTGTGCCCCTGCCACTCTTACATTGGTGTGCCCCTGGTACAGTTACATTGGTGTGCCCCTGGTACAGTTACATTGGTGTGCCCCTGGTACTCTTACATTGGTGTGCCCCTGGCACTCTTACATTGGTGTGCCCCTGGTACAGTTACATTGGTGTGCCCCTGGTACAGTTACATTGGTGTGCCCCTGGTACTCTTACATTGGTGTGCCCCTGCCACTTTTACATTGGTGTGCCCCTGGCACTCTTACATTGGTGTGCCCCTGGCACTCTTACATTGGTGTGCCCCTGGTACAGTTACATTGGTGTGCCCCTGGTACTCTTACATTGGTGTGCCCCTGCCACTCTTACATTGGTGTGCCCCTGGCACTCTTACATTGGTGTGCCCCTGGTACAGTTACATTGGTGTGCCCCTGGTACTCTTACATTGGTGTGCCCCTGGTACAGTTACATTGGTGTGCCCCCTGGCACTCTTACATTGGTGTGCCCCTGGTACAGTTACATTGGTGTGCCCCTGGTACTCTTGCATTGGTGTGCCCCTGGTACAGTTACATTGGTGTGCCCCTGGTACTCTTACATTGGTGTGCCACTGGTACAGTTACATTGGTGTGCCCCTGGTACTCTTACATTGGTGTGCCCCTGGTACTCTTCCATTGGTGTGCCCCTGGCACTCTCCCATTGGTGTGCCCCTGGTACAGTTACATTGGTGTGCCCCTGGTACTCTTACATTGGTGTGCCCCTGGTACAGTTACATTGGTGTGCCCCTGGTACTCTTACATTGGTGTGCCCCTGGTACTCTTACATTGGTGTGCCCCTGGTACTCTCCCATTGGTGTGCCCCTGGCACTGTTACATTGGTGATCCCCACTCTTCCATTGGTGTGCCCCTGATACTCTTACATTGGTGTGCCCCTGGCACTCTCCCATTGGTGTGCCCCTGGCACTCTCCCATTGGTGTGCCCCTGGTATAGTTACATTGGTGTGCCCCTGGTACAGTTACATTGGTGTGCCCCTGGTACTCTCCCATTGGTGTGCCCCTGGTGCTCTTACATTGGTGTGCCCCTGTTACCCTTACATTGGTGTGCCCCTGCCACTCTTACATTGGTGTGCTCCCTGGCACTCTTACATTGGTGTGCCCCTGGTACAGTTACATTGGTGTGCCCCTGGTACTCTTACATTGGTGTGCCCCTGGTACAGTTACATTGGTGTGCCCCTGGTACTCTTACATTGGTGTGCCCCTGGCACAGTTACATTGGTGATCCCCACTCTCCCATTGGTGTGCCCCTGGCACTCTTACATTGGTGTGCCCCTGGTACAGTTACATTGGTGTGCCCCTGGTACTCTTACATTGGTGTGCCCCTGGTGCTCTTACATTGGTGTGCCCCTGGTACAGTTACATTGGTGTGCCCCTGGTGCTCTTACATTGGTGTGCCCCTGGTACAGTTACATTGGTGTGCCCCTGGTACTCTTACATTGGTGTGCCCCTGGTACTCTTACATTGGTGTGCCCCTGGTACTCTTACATTGGTGTGCCCCTGGTACAGTTACATTGGTGTGCCCCTGGTGCTCTTACATTGGTGTGCCCCTGTTACCCTTACATGAAAACAACATTACTAGTAAGTACTGCAAGTTTATTTAACTAACCTTGAGCCCCACTAACAAAGATGAACGTAGGTCGTCGTTCATTGGTTCAAATGTAATCAATTGTCTCATCTCTAACATTGGGGGTGATTTATAGAAAGGTAAGGCCTCTGTCTGATCTACTGATCCGATACTGGTGCCTGAAATGCAAAAATATGTCGTTGAGAAAAACTGATAAAAAAAGGAATTCTCCTAATGCAGGACCCTACGTTATTTTTACAATGATAAATATTGTGTGATATTGATAATAAATCGATTGAATTTCTAAATTTAATAATACCCCCAACCTAAAATTCGAAATTAAAATCTGTATAAAAACTCTCTCTATTCTTTTCCAGTTTAGCCGCTAAGTCTTTAACATGATTATTATGATATGCTGATTGCTCTAAACAGTTGATATGAACCACCAACCTCGTCCTGCAGATATCCCGAGTGGGGGGCCCGTGGTCCTAGACTCCGAGAATGTCAGACCCCTCAGGTCTCGGTTGGTCAGGGCCTGCGGCGTGATGGTGTCGTCCTCGTAACCTAGCAACCATGACTCACTGGGCCCCCTGGTGTAGGGGCGAAGAACTGGAAAAAAGTGAGGAGTTAAATCTAGAAGAAACGCAGGCAATGTAGTAATGTAGACCTACCGATAACACGCCGAAATACATTGCAATTATAACCAGATTCAATCCAAAGTTCATAACTACAGCATATTCGACTTCGAATAGGTTACACCGTAACTCACGCTGCCTCAAAAACTAAAGAGCAAAGCGATTTCGCTGAATATTAATACGAGATACAAAGGTTAAACGTTATATTGGAATCTAATATGTTGATTTACTTTCAGTTTTACACTTTATACAGCCCTACTTACACATAAGAATAATTTAATAACTTTGCTATATTAGTAACGCAACGCACCGGTAATCCCTTTGACCCCTGGGTGCTCCGGCAACGGGTCGACCACAATCGCGCAGGCGGGATCAACTTCGGCCAACTCGAGGTACCCGACGACGTCCCGATGTCGGAGCAACTCGGTTCCGGAGCCGTCCGCGTGGACCACGAAGTACCGCGGGTTGGGTTCGTCGTCTTTGGGATCCTCCGATCGCGTCACCTCCACCTCACCCTGGTGGCCGACGCGGAACTCGTTGCCCTGTCCGTCGGTTACCGCTACCAGCCGCTGGGAGGCGTGTCGCATCACGTAGACGTCGCGTAGGAGTTCCTCTGGGACGGAGGATATCTCGTCGGCGTTGCAGAGATGCGAAATGAGAGTCGCGTCCGGTTGGGAGTTAAACGCGGCCTCGCCCTGAAAGACGAGAAATAAAGTTAAACAAAAACACGCGATTAAACAGAAAAGCGATAATTGGGTTAGATTTAGGGTTCGTTTTTAGGGCCCATATGAAGAATACCAGACTTTCTGCCGTTATATTTCACTTTGCAGTTACCCCCATGTGAAGAATACCAGGTTTTCACTTAAATTCACTTAAACAACAGGTTTCCGAAGGGCTGATTCTAACCAAAACAATAAACGAATAAGTATCAATACAGGTTATAAGACAGAAATAAGCGCTGTAAAACACTTAATAATAAGGCGAAATTTGAAAAAATACAAATTCTTCATAATATAAAATTCCTATAGAATTTCGACCGAAAAGTGAAAACCCGGTATTCTTCACATGGGTGGTTATAATTAATTATTTAAGGTCTTTATCCCAACGACTGTCTGTGTGGGTCAGAAGCAAATAACTATCAATGGCTTCGGGCTCACACACAAACTCAAACACGGATATTTTGAGGACTATCCCTTACAGTTCTGTAGTCGAAGGCACCAGACCAGCCAATATTAGTTCAAAGAATCACCCTATAATAAAGTATTCTAATGGAGATTACCATCCTTGTATCTTTCAAACTGAAAGAAATTAAATGCTGTTTCACACAGAGTTATACTGTACATATTTACCGGTACAGTAAATAGGCCTAGCGGAACAAAATGAGTGACTCACTCACCTTTTGGTTGATAACCAGAGCTGACGCGTCGATGTGACTGATCACATACAGACTCGCTGGGTGAGTGAATATCGTGGTACCGCTACCGAATACAGTTGTGCAACTGGTGTCGACAACGTTGAATACAAGGGTAGCGTAACCCGGGCATTCAATCCGGACAAACTGGACACGTCGGATTCCTGTGGTAGGTCGTTCGCCTGCGAATTAATGAGAATATACGTATCCCGTCCGTATGCTTGGTTAGTTCACCAGGATACAATGTTTATAAGGTCAGCTCGAGAGATTGCTCCAAAACAAAAACAAAACCTGCTTAGATCTAAATTAAACAAACATTGTTTTGACTCAATATGTAATTTACACAAGAATTATTTTTTATAATAATAACACAAATTAATGTTATATAACAATAATTAACATAAATTAACCGTCCTGAATTAATTATGTTATTGAATTTCAGTTGTTATACATTTAAAGATATGAACTAGAGTTACATTACAAATTTATCTGCATATATTGTTTTGTTTTTTATTCGATAATTATAACGAAATCTCCTATAATGGCTTAAATGCTATGATTAAATGCGAATGCTTTAAAGGCAGACCAGGCAAACAGGATTCATAAATAAATTGGATGTTTTATAATTAAGATTTACTTTATATAAAATATATTTTTGTGAGAGAGAAAGAAGATCACCCAATAATTACATTGGGGTTCTCTATATAAATATAATATTAATATTATACAAAACGTACATTCACTATCATAGACGGAAGAGTATTGATGTAAATCATAGGAAAGATTATACTATTTGAGATGATTTTCGTGTGAAGCAGATGTTGTCTCTCTACCGGCCTTTCTGGCCTCCGTCTTCGGATGTAGTCCCTTATTGCCATCATCCTTCTCTGACTCAGCCAACTCCTTCATCTGCCTACATATATTCTAGAGACACCCTTGGCCTTAGCTGCTTGCGTAACTATGGTGTAAGTATTAAAGAGACCATGATACCAATGATGTCACCCACCGCCCACCAACATATCCTGGTGTGGCATAAGAGGTATAGGTGTAGGCATAGGTGTAGGCATAGGTGTAGGCATAGCATCTACGTAACTATAAACTAACCCGTTTCATCTTCATCAGAGAATATCGGGTAAACCTCATCCTTGTAGAATGTGGTGATCCTTGTGCCGTCAGTGTGGTCAACTATTAGTGTACCGTCTGGTCTGTGGACCATTACAAGTCTATCAGAACGACTCAGCATCACCTGAAATAATTAACCAATCACTGACGTTCAACAGGGTATGAATTAACTTCTATATTAAAATATATTAAGTTTTCTGTTTATTAATAACAGTTAGCAAACTACCCGGTTCACATACCGTAACGATACCCCATAGCAACCAATCGGAATAACGACTCACCTCCCCCGTTTGTGGGTCGGTTGCAGTGTAGTTATGGTAACCATCCAATTGATCCTTCTCGCCTTCACTATTAATCGAGAATCGTAGACCCTCCGGCGTTGTGGTCACCCATCGCGGAACCATGGAAACCACTTCCGGGACAGTTGAAGGGTCTACCGACTGTTTGCGTTTAGTCGTGGAGACTTTGCGGGAAGCTAAACAGAAGTTACGCAAGAGGTAATATTAGTTACATCAGTTTATATATTAATTAATAGCAACATTAGTAAATAAAGTTACGTATATTACATACAGTATAAGCAAACAATGCAATGTTGACGAAATCAAAACATTCTGATATATCCTGGACAGAAATTGACCAAAAAACATATAGAATTGGACCGCAAAATGAAATATAATATAACAAGCTTACCAGTCGAGAGCGGACAATAATGGACGGATCCATTGCTATCAATAAAGTTGTAATAAATTACGCGCCTATGGAGGGCAGCCTAATAACGAAAAACGTAAAACTAAACATTAGGCAAATTGTATGTTAAAAAAACACTGCTTCTAGGAAATGTATTTCTCCCACAATTTTGAACGAAATAAAGCGAGATTTTGAAGAAAGCATGTCCAATAGATGCTCCCTATGGAGTGTCAACAGAATTTTGATTGAGTGAATTCTACGTTTATGATCGGTCATTCTAGAATTAATTTCCCTGTTGCTAGGGAACTAACATGTCCCTCGTAACCAAAACCTTGCAAACACCACTAGGTCCGATAATGAACATATATCATCAAATTTTCATCCGATTCCATCAACATTAAGTGCAAGAAGTGTGTGAATAAACAAACACACACACAAACAAACACACAACACGTGTAAGAAATAAGGACATCCAACTTGGATCCGACCAAAAATTATTCCCATTAGACTTTAAAATTTAGTAAAGGTGCGTTACAGAAGCTCGTAGAAGGAACCAAAACAATAAACGATGATTTTCCGACTTTGTGAACCACACCAATACTCATTTAATGAAAATGTAAAATGTAACACATACAAGATGTCCCCGCAAACCACGGACACTAATACTCCGAGGTATCGCACGGTGTAACACATACAAGATGTCCCCCCAAACACGGACACTAATACTCCGAGGTATCGCACGGTGCAACACATACAAGATGTCCCCCCAAACCACGGACACTAATACTCCGAGGTATCGCACGGTGTAACACATACAAGATGTCCCCCCAAACCACGGACACTACTCCGAGGTATCGCACGGTGTAACACATACAAGTTGTCCCCCCAAACCACGGACACTAATACTCCGAGGTATCGCACGGTGTAACACATACAAGATGTCCCCCCAAACCACGGACACTAATACTCCGAGGTATCGCACGGTGTAACACATACAAGATGTCCCCCCAAACCACGGACACTAATACTCCGAGGTATCGCACGGTGTAACACATACAAGATGTCCCCCCAAACCACGGACACTAATACTCCGAGGTATCGCACGGTGTAACACATACAAGATGTCCCCCCAAACCACGGACACTAATACTCCGAGGTATCGCACGGTGTAACACATACAAGATGTCCCCCCAAACGACGGACACTAATACTCCGAGGTATCGCACACATACAAGATGTCCCCCCAAACCACGGACACTAATACTCCGAGGTATCGCACACATACAAGATGTCCCCCCAAACCACGGACACTAATACTCCGAGGTATCGCACGGTGTAACACATACAAGATGTCCCCCCCAAACCACGGACACTAATACTCCGAGGTATCGCACGGTGTAACACATACAAGATGTCCCCCCCAAACCACGGACACTAATACTCCGAGGTATCGCACGGTGTAACACATACAAGATGTCCCCCCAAACCACGGACACTAATACTCCGAGGTATCGCACGGTGTAACACATACAAGATGTCCCCCCAAACCACGGACACTAATACTCCGAGGTATCGCACGGTGTAACACATACAAGATGTCCCCCCAAACCACGGACACTAATACTCCGAGGTATCGCACGGTGTAACACATACAAGATGTCCCCCCAAACCACGGACACTAATACTCCGAGGTATCGCACGGTGTAACACATACAAGATGTCCCCCCAAACCACGGACACTAATACTCCGAGGTATCGCACGGGTACACATACAAGATGTCCCCCCAAACCACGGACACTAATACTCCGAGGTATCGCACGGTGTAACACATACAAGATGTCCCCCCAAACCACGGACACTAATACTCCGAGGTATCGCACGGTGTAACACATACAAGATGTCCCCCCAAACCACGGACACTAATACTCCGAGGTATCGCACGGTGTAACACATACAAGATGTCCCCCCAAACCACGGACACTAATACTCCGAGGTATCGCACGGTGTAACACATACAAGATGTCCCCCCCAAACCACGGACACTAATACTCCGAGGTATCGCACGGTGTAACACATACAAGATGTCCCCCCAAACCACGGACACTAATACTCCGAGGTATCGCACGGTGTAACACATACAAGATGTCCCCCCAAACCACGGACACTAATACTCCGAGGTATCGCACGGTGTAACACATACAAGATGTCCCCCCCAAACCACGGACACTAATACTCCGAGGTATCGCACGGTGTAACACATACAAGATGTCCCCCCAAACCACGGACACTATACTCCGAGGTATCGCACGGTGTAACACATACAAGATGTCCCCCCAAACCACGGACACTAATACTCCGAGGTATCGCACGGGTACACATACAAGATGTCCCCCCAAACCACGGACACTAATACTCCGAGGTATCGCACGGTGTAACACATACAAGATGTCCCCCCAAACCACGGACACTAATACTCCGAGGTATCGCACGGTGTAACACATACAAGATGTCCCCCCAAACCACGGACACTAATACTCCGAGGTATCGCACGGTGTAACACATACAAGATGTCCCCCCAAACCACGGACACTAATACTCCGAGGTATCGCACGGTGTAACACATACAAGATGTCCCCCCAAACCACGGACACTAATACTCCGAGGTATCGCACGGTGTAACACATACAAGATGTCCCCCCAAACCACGGACACTAATACTCCGAGGTATCGCACGGGACACATACAAGATGTCCCCCCAAACCACGGACACTAATACTCCGAGGTATCGCACGGTGTAACACATACAAGATGTCCCCCCAAACCACGGACACTAATACTCCGAGGTATCGCACGGTGTAACACATACAAGATGTCCCCCCAAACCACGGACACTAATACTCCGAGGTATCGCACGGTGTAACACATACAAGATGTCCCCCCAAACCACGGACACTAATACTCCGAGGTATCGCACGGTGTAACACATACAAGATGTCCCCCCAAACCACGGACACTAATACTCCGAGGTATCGCACGGTGTAACACATACAAGATGTCCCCCCCAAACCACGGACACTAATACTCCGAGGTATCGCACGGTGTAACACATACAAGATGTCCCCCCAAACCACGGACACTAATACTCCGAGGTATCGCACGGTGTAACACATACAAGATGTCCCCCCAAACCACGGACACTAATACTCCGAGGTATCGCACACATACAAGATGTCCCCCCAAACCACGGACACTAATACTCCGAGGTATCGCACGGTGTAACACATACAAGATGTCCCCCCAAACCACGGACACTAATACTCCGAGGTATCGCACGGTGTAACACATACAAGATGTCCCCCCAAACCACGGACACTAATACTCCGAGGTATCGCACGGTGTAACACATACAAGATGTCCCCCCAAACCACGGACACTAATACTCCGAGGTATCGCACGGTGTAACACATACAAGATGTCCCCCCAAACCACGGACACTAATACTCCGAGGTATCGCACGGTGTAACACATACAAGATGTCCCCCCAAACCACGGACACTAATACTCCGAGGTATCGCACGGTGTAACACATACAAGATGTCCCCCCCAAACCACGGACACTAATACTCCGAGGTATCGCACGGTGTAACACATACAAGATGTCCCCCCAAACCACGGACACTAATACTCCGAGGTATCGCACGGTGTAACACATACAAGATGTCCCCCCCAAACCACGGACACTAATACTCCGAGGTATCGCACGGTGTAACACATACAAGATGTCCCCCCAAACCACGGACACTAATACTCCGAGGTATCGCACGGTGTAACACATACAAGATGTCCCCCCAAACCACGGACACTAATACTCCGAGGTATCGCACGGTGTAACACATACAAGATGTCCCCCCAAACCACGGACACTAATACTCCGAGGTATCGCACGGTGTAACACATACAAGATGTCCCCCCCAAACCACGGACACTAATACTCCGAGGTATCGCACGGTGTAACACATACAAGATGTCCCCCCAAACCACGGACACTAATACTCCGAGGTATCGCACGGTGTAACACATACAAGATGTCCCCCCAAACCACGGACACTAATACTCCGAGGTATCGCACGGTGTAACACATACAAGATGTCCCCCCAAACCACGGACACTAATACTCCGAGGTATCGCACGGTGTAACACATACAAGATGTCCCCCCCAAACCACGGACACTAATACTCCGAGGTATCGCACGGTGTAACACATACAAGATGTCCCCCCCAAACCACGGACACTAATACTCCGAGGTATCGCACGGTGTAACACATACAAGATGTCCCCCCAAACCACGGACACTAATACTCCGAGGTATCGCACGGTGTAACACATACAAGATGTCCCCCCAAACCACGGACACTAATACTCCGAGGTATCGCACGGTGTAACACATACAAGATGTCCCCCCAAACCACGGACACTAATACTCCGAGGTATCGCACGGTGTAACACATACAAGATGTCCCCCCAAACCACGGACACTAATACTCCGAGGTATCGCACGGTGTAACACATACAAGATGTCCCCCCAAACCACGGACACTAATACTCCGAGGTATCGCACGGTGTAACACATACAAGATGTCCCCCCAAACCACGGACACTAATACTCCGAGGTATCGCACGGTGTAACACATACAAGATGTCCCCCCAAACCACGGACACTAATACTCCGAGGTATCGCACGGTGTAACACATACAAGATGTCCCCCCAAACCACGGACACTAATACTCCGAGGTATCGCACGGTGTAACACATACAAGATGTCCCCCCCAAACCACGGACACTAATACTCCGAGGTATCGCACGGTGTAACACATACAAGATGTCCCCCCCAAACCACGGACACTAATACTCCGAGGTATCGCACGGTGTAACACATACAAGATGTCCCCCCAAACCACGGACACTAATACTCCGAGGTATCGCACGGTGTAACACATACAAGATGTCCCCCCCAAACCACGGACACTAATACTCCGAGGTATCGCACGGTGTAACACATACAAGATGTCCCCCCAAACCACGGACACTAATACTCCGAGGTATCGCACGGTGTAACACATACAAGATGTCCCCCCAAACCACGGACACTAATACTCCGAGGTATCGCACGGTGTAACACATACAAGATGTCCCCCCAAACCACGGACACTAATACTCCGAGGTATCGCACGGTGTAACACATACAAGATGTCCCCCCAAACCACGGACACTAATACTCCGAGGTATCGCACGGTGTAACACATACAAGATGTCCCCCCAAACCACGGACACTAATACTCCGAGGTATCGCACGGTGTAACACATACAAGATGTCCCCCCAAACCACGGACACTAATACTCCGAGGTATCGCACGGTGTAACACATACAAGATGTCCCCCCAAACCACGGACACTAATACTCCGAGGTATCGCACACATACAAGATGTCCCCCCAAACCACGGACACTAATACTCCGAGGTATCGCACACATACAAGATGTCCCCCCAAACCACGGACACTACTCCGAGGTATCGCACGGTGTAACACATACAAGATGTCCCCCCAAACCACGGACACTAATACTCCGAGGTATCGCACGGTGTAACACATACAAGATGTCCCCCCAAACCACGGACACTAATACTCCGAGGTATCGCACGGTGTAACACATACAAGATGTCCCCCCAAACCACGGACACTAATACTCCGAGGTATCGCACGGTGTAACACATACAAGATGTCCCCCCAAACCACGGACACTAATACTCCGAGGTATCGCACGCCACGTCAAGTTGTCTATCGTAGCAAAGGATGATATTTGTTTAACGTATGGTGGACTTTGTAATTGAGTCTTAAGAATTATACGTTACGGGTATACGTTAAACAAATATCATAGACAACTTCCTGTATAAAAATAAGGTTATTGAATTAATTAACTAAATTATATTAATATTTGCATTAAATGGCATAAAATAATCATCATTGCTATTTACAAACATTTTCCCGAATTTGACTGTATTAGTAAAATAACTAGTATTATTAATAATAATATAGATAAATATAATATTATAAAACTTCCCAAAAAAATATATTCAGATTCCCAGGAACGGAAATGATATGGATAAAGATAAAATAAAGAAAGGAGAGAAACTAGCGAGGGATTCCTTCAACGATTGGATAGGTAAGTATCGTCGGGACCGCGAGAAACGACGTGCGAGAATGCAAGGGAAGACGGTGGAAGGGGCGGACAGACCCGGTTCGGAGAGTTCGCAGTCGTCTAGCGAGAGTCTCAGACCATGGGCAGCCAAACATATGGAATACAAACAGATAGAGCCGGAGAAAGTGAAGTCTATGACA
Organism: Nemertoderma westbladi; assembly: GCA_032718475.1. Taxonomy (NCBI): domain Eukaryota; kingdom Metazoa; phylum Xenacoelomorpha; order Nemertodermatida; family Nemertodermatidae; genus Nemertoderma; species Nemertoderma westbladi. Next base: position 20,004 of record JAUCBJ010006258.1, on the reverse strand, counting down.
AAACACTTCGAACAGATTAGTTTAAAGAAAAAGAAGAAAATATCGCTGAAAGATGTATATCCAACGACTTCGCTACCATTGAATCGTGTGAAAGATATTATAGCGAAAGTGGATAATAATACCGTCTACAGAGATCGAGTTGACTCCTGGTCTAGAGAAGACGAAACTACCGAAGGTTCAGATGATGATGGCAAATCGTCTATTGTCGAAATCAATGATGAGGTTGTTCAAGAGAGTGACACCGCAGATGAATGGAGTTCACCATTTGTTAATAAAGAAGAACAACCTGTTGAAGAAAAAGTTGAAAAAGAAAGAGAACTTGTGAAAAAAGAGGAAACACAAGAACTTCCTAAAGAGGAGCCCATAAAACCTCCTTTACAACCCACATCAACACCAAAAGTGGGTCGAGCAGGGCGTAAGAAGCCGCCGCGGAGAGTGACGCAGGCAGTTTCAACCGAAGACTTACGAGCGGCGCGCGAATCCGAAAACAAACATCGAAACGAAGGCAAAAACGAGACGATGACGGGAGCCGAGGAACCAAAGTGTGTCGCCCTTACGGCCGAGACTGGAACTACGGGAGCCGAGGAACCAAAGCGAGACCCCCGTACGGCCGAGACTGGAACTGAGGGAGGCAGGGATAAGTCATACACGGCACAGACGGGATATGAAGGGCCCATACCAGACATCATCACAAACCAGATGGATCCCAACAGACTGTCACTCACGGATCAGTGCTGCCCGAAATGCCTCGACTTCGCTCGAATATTGGAGACGGACAATCAGCGGTTGAGGGGGTCGATTGAACGGGAGAAGATCCGCGCCATCCAGTTGATGGAGGAGAACCGCGTGGTGGCCGATCTACTGCGGAAGATAGAGGCCACGGAACGGGAAGTAAACGACCTCCAAGACCAGAGAAAGAGGAACATAAGTCTTCGAGAAGATACACACAATCTGGTAACTGTAATCCGAAGGTGGACTGAGAGCAATGTAACGGGTCAGAGTAAAACGCGGATCCGGATTCAGGATCCGGATTCTATCATTTAACATTGTCCCTATGGAAGTCGACTGAATTTACATTTTTAGGGTGTAATCTGCGGATCCGTGCACTGCTAAATTTACCGAATCCGTAACCGAGTGTAAAACGCGGATTGGCTTTTTTTTTCGATCCGGAATGGAGTGTAAAACGCGGATTCATATTTCTACTGAATCCGGGACGGGGTGTAAAACGCGGATTCAAGTTTATTACTAAGTTTTATTGGATCCGGGACGGGGTGTAAAACGCGGATTCAAGTTTATTACCAAGTTTTATTGGATCCGGGACGGGGTGTAAAACACGGATTCAAGTTTATTACCAAGTTTTATTGGATCCGGGACGGGGTGTAAAACGCGGATTCAAGTTTATTACCAAGTTTTATTGGATCCGGGACGGGGTGTAAAACTCGGATTCAAGTTTATTACCAAGTTTTATTGGATCCGGGACGGGGTGTAAAACGCGGATTCAAGTTTATTACTAAGTTTTATTGGATCCGGGACGGGGTGTAAAACGCGGATTCAAGTTTATTACCAAGTTTTATTGGATCCGGGACGGGGTGTAAAACACGGATTCAAGTTTATTACCAAGTTTTATTGGATCCGGGACGGGGTGTAAAACGCGGATTCAAGTTTATTACCAAGTTTTATTGGATCCGGGACGGGGTGTAAAACTCGGATTCAAGTTTATTACCAAAGTGTTTCTGGATCCGGGACGGGGTGTAAAACGCGGACTCAAGTTTATTACCAAGTTTTATTGGATCCAGGGAGGGGTGTAAAACGCGGATTCAAGTTATAACCAAAGTGTTACTGGATCCGGGGAGGGGTGTAAAACGCGGATTCGGGTTAATTACAAAGTGTTTCTGGATCCGGGACGGGGTGTAAAACGCGGATTCAAGTTTATTACCAAGTTTTATTGGATCCGGGACGGGGTGTAAAACTCGGATTCAAGTTTATTAACAAGTTTTATTGGATCCGGGACGGGGTGTAAAACGCGGATTCAAGTTTATTACTAAGTTTTATTGGATCCGGGGCGGGGTGTAAAACGCGGATTCAAGTTTATTACCAAGTTTTATTGGATCCGGGACGGGGTGTAAAACACGGATTCAAGTTTATTACCAAGTTTTATTGGATCCGGGACGGGGTGTAAAACGCGGATTCAAGTTTATTACCAAGTTTTATTGGATCCGGGACGGGGTGTAAAACTCGGATTCAAGTTTATTACCAAGTTTTATTGGATCCGGGACGGGGTGTAAAACGCGGATTCAAGTTTATTACTAAGTTTTATTGGATCCGGGACGGGGTGTAAAACGCGGATTCAAGTTTATTACCAAGTTTTATTGGATCCGGGACGGGGTGTAAAACACGGATTCAAGTTTATTACCAAGTTTTATTGGATCCGGGACGGGGTGTAAAACGCGGATTCAAGTTTATTACCAAGTTTTATTGGATCCGGGACGGGGTGTAAAACTCGGATTCAAGTTTATTACCAAAGTGTTTCTGGATCCGGGACGGGGTGTAAAACGCGGACTCAAGTTTATTACCAAGTTTTATTGGATCCAGGGAGGGGTGTAAAACGCGGATTCAAGTTATAACCAAAGTGTTACTGGATCCGGGGAGGGGTGTAAAACGCGGATTCGGGTTAATTACAAAGTGTTTCTGGATCCGGGACGGGGTGTAAAACGCGGATTCAAGTTTATTACCAAGTTTTATTGGATCCGGGACGGGGTGTAAAACTCGGATTCAAGTTTATTAACAAGTTTTATTGGATCCGGGACGGGGTGTAAAACACGGATTCAAGTTTATTACCAAGTTTTATTGGATCCGGGACGGGGTGTAAAACGCGGATTCAAGTTTATTACCAAGTTTTATTGGATCCGGGACGGGTTGTAAAACGCGGATTCAAGTTTATTACCAAGATTTATTGGATCCGGGACGGGGTGTAAAACACGGATTCAAGTTTATTACCAAGTTTTATTGGATCCGGGACGGGTTGTAAAACGCGGATTCAAGTTTATTACCAAGTTTTATTGGATCCGGGACGGGGTGTAAAACAAGGATTCATGTTTATTACCAAGTTTTATTGGATCCGGGACGGGGTGTAAAACGCGGATTCAAGTTTATTACCAAGTTTTATTGGATCCGGGACGGGGTGTAAAACTCGGATTCAAGTTTATTACCAAAGTGTTTCTGGATCCGGGACGGGGTGTAAAACGCGGATTCAAGTTTATTACCAAGATTTATTGGATCCGGGACGGGGTGTAAAACACGAATTCAAGTTTATTACCAAGTTTTATTGGATCCGGGACGGGTTGTAAAACGCGGATTCAAGTTTATTACCAAGTTTTATTGGATCCGGGACGGGGTGTAAAACGCGGATTCAAGTTTATTACCAAGTTTTATTGGATCCGGGACGGGTTGTAAAACGCGGATTCAAGTTTATTACCAAGTTTTATTGGATCCGGGACGGGGTGTAAAACGCGGATTCAAGTTTATTACCAAATTTTATTGGATCCGGGACGGGGTGTAAAACACGGATTCAAGTTTATTACCAAGTTTTATTGGATCCGGGACGGGGTGTAAAACGCGGATTCAAGTTTATTACCAAGTTTTATTGGATCCGGGACGGGGTGTAAAACTCGGATTCAAGTTTATTACCAAAGTGTTTCTGGATCCGGGACGGGGTGTAAAACGCGGACTCAAGTTTATTACCAAGTTTTATTGGATCCAGGGAGGGGTGTAAAACGCGGATTCAAGTTATAACCAAAGTGTTACTGGATCCGGGGAGGGGTGTAAAACGCGGATTCGGGTTAATTACAAAGTGTTTCTGGATCCGGGACGGGGTGTAAAACGCGGATTCAAGTTTATTACCAAGTTTTATTGGATCCGGGACGGGGTGTAAAACTCGGATTCAAGTTTATTAACAAGTTTTATTGGATCCGGGACGGGGTGTAAAACACGGATTCAAGTTTATTACCAAGTTTTATTGGATCCGGGACGGGGTGTAAAACGCGGATTCAAGTTTATTACCAAGTTTTATTGGATCCGGGACGGGGTGTAAAACGCGGATTCAAGTTTATTACCAAGATTTATTGGATCCGGGACGGGGTGTAAAACAAGGATTCATGTTTATTACCAAGTTTTATTGGATCCGGGACGGGGTGTAAAACGCGGATTCAAGTTTATTACCAAGTTTTATTGGATCCGGGACGGGGTGTAAAACTCGGATTCAAGTTTATTACCAAAGTGTTTCTGGATCCGGGACGGGGTGTAAAACGCGGACTCAAGTTTATTACCAAGTTTTATTGGATCCAGGGAGGGGTGTAAAACGCGGATTCAAGTTTATAACCAAAGTGTTACTGGATCCGGGGAGGGGTGTAAAACGCGGATTCGGGTTAATTACAAAGTGTTTCTGGATCCGGGACGGGGTGTAAAACGCGGATTCAAGTTTATTACCAAGTTTTATTGGATCCGGGACGGGGTGTAAAACTCGGATTCAAGTTTATTAACAAGTTTTATTGGATCCGGGACGGGGTGTAAAACACGGATTCAAGTTTATTACCAAGTTTTATTGGATCCGGGACTGGGTGTAAAATGCGGATTCAAGTTTATTACCAAAGTGTTACTGAATCCGGGGAGGGGTGTAAAACGCGGATTCGGGTTAATTACAAAGTGTTTCTGGATCCGGGCGGGGTGTAAAACGCGGATTCAAGTTAATTAGTAAGTTTTAATGAACATTTTGTAAAACGCATATGCAATGAAGGCCCAGACCCTCATATAGTTACAATTATTAATTAGTACAATGTTTATTGTTCTTTAGTAACTTTTCTTTCTTTAATAACCAGGGATTAATACCAGGATAATTAATTTTATCATAGACTACTATGCAAACGTAGGCTACTACTACTACTAGGATCGGCATGCTGCATTGCAGCTGCATTTTTAAGAATGCTGTGCCGGCTTGTCAACAAAATTGCACCGCCACAACACCCTATCACCCATGACATTTGCTAGATCATCCGCATCTTCAAGGCCAGTGTCCTTTAAGATGCGTCTCAAGAAAGTCATGGGCTGTCCACCATGCTTATTCACTCCATGAGGCTGCCAAAGTACAAGATTATGCACAGGCTGGTCCTCACGGCGAAAGCAATGTCCTGCAAAGCGGAGGCGATTTTGTTCTAGTGTCAAGCTTGGGGGAACCAATGAGACACCTCCAATGTTATATAGTGTCTGGTTGGAGATGTGTGCATTGTACTTGACACAATGAACCCGGCGTAGCATTCTTGTGAATGTGCCATCCAGAGATTTGGTGTCCTCAGCAGTTAGAGCCCAGCATGGACTCCCATAGAGGAGTACTGGAACTACTGCTGCTCTAAATAATCGGACCTTAAGTTTCCGATTAATTCTCGGTGACTTCCAAATCCTGGAAAGCCTATTCAAGGCTGCCCATGCCTTTCCCTTACGTATTCGAAGGTCCTCAACTGACTTCCGGATCCATGATCCCAGGTAACAGAAGTCGTCCACATGCTCAAGCATACCATCCTTTGAGCTTATGCTCATCCGATCAGAGACTTGCTGAGGACTTTCAAAGTTAACTGTCAGAATTTTGGTCTTTTTGGAGTTAATAAAAAGACCAACACTAGAAGCAGCATGTTCTAATGAGCTGAGGAGCCGTTGGGCTCCCTCTAATGATTCTGAGAGTACTCCTAAGTCATCAGCAAAGTCTAGATCAGTTAGGTACTTGGCAGGATTTCCTCGACTTCTGGAGCCAGTAGGTGGAGTTATCATCACCCCATCATCATTATAATGATCTAAGGACATGCGTAGAACATAGTCAACCACAATAATGAACAAGAATGGTGCAAGTGTGTCTCCTTGGAGGACGCCCCATAACACTTCAAATGGTTCTGTGTCACCGTCAACAGTAGACACAAATGTTGTCGAACCATCGTATACTGATCCGATTGCTGCAATAATTTCATCAGGAATCCCATATAATGAAAGTATGCTGAACATACGTGAGCGAGAGACTGAATCAAAGGCCTTGAAGAAGTCAACAAAGATAACAGCCAGATTCCTGTCTTTCTTTTTTGATAACTCTTCAATTATCCTTCTAAGTGCCAAAATGGGCTCCATGGTCCCACGACCTTTACGGAACCCATTCTGATTTCCACGGAGCAGTCTCTCAATGGGATCCCTGATGCGATTTAATAGAATCCTATTGTATAGCTTTGCAGCAATCGAGATCAATGAGATTCCCCGAAAAGAACCATAGAGTGTTAGGTTGCCCTTCTTAGGAACTGGCACCAACTTATTTGTTTTCATTTCTTGTGGGACTCTTCTTGTTCGGTACATGTCTACTATGATGGGATAGATGAGCTTTAAACACTCAGGTATTTTAAAGACCTCAGGGGGAACACCATCTACTCCACTGGCACGATTGGTCTTAATGCTCTTTGCAGCAGCCTTCACTTCTGCAAAGGAGATATCGCCAATGGGAATATCTGGGAGTACAGACTCATACACTTTTACTTCTATAAAGTTATCAGGCAATACCCTGTCATTATTGAGGAGCTTTTCAAAGTGGGCTTTCCAACCATTGAGGCGATCGGCTGGTGATTCAGCCTTAACCTTGGTGGATGGTGGGCTTTTCCGCCCAGTAAGCAGATTGGCAGTTTAACTTAAAAACATAGAAAATCGTTTTAGACCGTATTTCGGCTTTAAAAATGATAAGAAATTATACTGAACAGTTCAGCCTCCATAAATTACGAAGGCAGCACGCTTGCAAGGCCGCTTGCAAGGCAAATAGAGTACGAAAATCCGTGTTTTACACTCCATTCCGGATCCAATAAAACTTGGTAATTAACGAAAATCCGTGTTTTACACTCCATTCCGGATCCAATAAAACTTGATAATTAACGAAAATCCGTGTTTTACACTCCATTCCGGATCCAATAAAACTTGGCAATTAACGTAAATCCGTGTTTTACACCCCATTCCGGATCCAACAAAACTTGGTAATTAACGAAAATCCGTGTTTTACACTCCATTCCGGATCCAATAAAACTTGATAATTAACGAAAATCAGTGTTTTACACTCCATTCCGGATTCACAAAATATATGAATCCGCGTTTTACACTGCAATACGGATTGCGTATTTCAGAATCCGCATTATTACACTCAGTTACGGATTGTATGTAAATCCGGATCCGCCTTTTACACTCGCAAATCCGGGTCCTGATCCGTATCCGGATCCTGAATCCGGATCCTGAATCCGGATCCGGATCCGGATCCGCGTTTTACACCTACCCCAATGTAACTATATTATCAGAAACGTGACTTTGAATCAATTCATATATAACAACACTTCATTGCAATAAAGCCAATAGATGAGATTGAAATAACATCTTTTGATGGAAAAATAACAAGGACATTGCCGGATGTCAAATCTCATTACCATCAAGTGATTTTACACAACTGATTATATTATTTCTTAGAGAAATTTCATTACTTTTTTTTTTAATACAATTAATTAAATATTTATTTACCAGCTGCACTAACATAACAATTGCCTTACTTAATTATCGATAATTATTGAGGGACGTTGACAACTTCTCTAAAATCTCAATATAAAAATAAACCATGTTTACAATATGCGGTCCGCTTTATTTATTTATTGTATTTGCACACGTCTACATAACGATGCGACAATAAATCAATAAGATACCCAACAGAAGAAGGAGCGAAACGAAACTCTAACTGTAAAATAAAAAAACAAATAAAATCAAAATTAATATTCACCTTGACAGTTGACAGCTCCAAGGAGAGAAATCTCGAGATTTGTCTACAGTTTACAGAGTAAAACAGTAATGAAAAGTTATAATTATATTTTGTAAACTATACAAATGAAGTAGATAATAATGGGGCGGGTAAAATGAAATTTTCAAAGGGTAACAAGTCCATTATTATGTATGCAGATTGGGTGGGGGGGGGGGGGGGGGGGGGGGATAGAAAATCAACGCACAGATAATTACTTCCCGAATTAAAAAAGTAACCTGTTATATTGACTTTAGCTTATTGTTTTGATTAGAATAATATGTCACTGGAACCTGCTCCTTTCCCTTGACAGAAATTTTAACATTGAGTTGATATATTAATTCGCCGCCACGGGATTTGCGTCTGTTTCCTCCATTTCAAAACCAATTTAAATAAAACCACTAAATCAATACGATAAAAAATCACCGTGAATTATATTTTCCAAGCTTCTATCCGCATTGTTATAACACGGAACACAGTTAGTTCGAACGTGTCCGTAATGAATTATAATATGGCTTGATATCTGGTTGAAAGGGTTACAATATTCACAGAATAATGTACTTAACAGCTGCTACTGAGGCATTGGCGAACTTACTTATATTATACAACGAAAAAAAGAGAGTCATCGTTCGTGTAATAATATTCCATAAGAATTACCGGTTAAAGTAATAAAACCGCCGTTTTAATGCCTCAATGAGCTGCTATTTGTAATATTCCCGCATTGACTTACGTCGACTCTTGGACTCGGTTTTCAGTAGTTCCTCTGGTGATTCTGTTTCGTCCGCTGGCTCTGTCCATGGTCCAACTTCCCTGTCCATTCTCTGTCCGTCCGCATAAAGAACCTATCACGATAATATTTGTAACAAACATGTAACACGTAGAAAAACGACCAGATAGGTTGTTCGAATAACACATTATAATAATCAAGAGACAGTTTTCCTATAATATGATTCCCGAGAAAGAATTTGGTAGGCGCCTAGACTGAACACTTCAGAACACGAATATTGGTGCTACCATCTACCATTACTTTAGCCAACCTGAGTGCTACCATATACCATTACTTTAACCAACCTGAGTGCTACCATCTATCATTACTTTAACCAACCCGATTGCTACCATCTCATCATTACTTTAACCAACCCGATTGCTACTATCTATCATCACTTTAACCAACCTGAGTGCTACCATCTATCATTACTTTAACCAACCTGAGTGCTACCATCTATCATTATTTTAACCAACCCGATTGCTACCATCTACCATTACTTCAACCAACCTGAGTGCTACCATCTACCATTAATTTAACCAACCTGAGTGCTACCATCTACCATACTTTAACCAACCTGAGTGCTACCATATACCATTACTTTAACCACCCGGAGTGCTACCATATATCATTACTTTAACCAACCTGAGTGCCACCATCTACTATTACTTTAACCAACCTGAGTGCTACCATATACCATTTCTTTAACCACCCTGAGTGCTACCATCTACCATTACTTCAACCAAACTGAGTGCTACCATCTAACATTACTTTAACCAACCTGAGTGCTACTATCTATCATTACTTTAACCAAACTGAGTGCTACCATCTATAATTACTTTAACCAACCTGAGTGCTACCATATACTATTACTTTAACCACCCTGAGTGCTACCATCTACCATTCCTACTTTAACCAACCTGAGTGCTACCATATACCATTACTTTAACCACCCTGAGTGCTACCATCTATCATTACTTTAACCAACCTGAGTGCTACCATATACCATTACTCTAACCAACCTGAGTGCTACCATCTACTATTACTTTAACCACCCTGAGTGCTACCATCTACCATTACTTTAACCAACCTGAGTGCTACCATATACCATTACTTTAACCAACCTGAGTGCTACCATCTACCATTACTTTAACCAAACTGAGTGCTACCATCTACAATTACCTTAACCAACCTGAGTGCTACCATCTACAATTACCTTAACCAACCTGAGTGCTACCATCTACCATTACTTTAACCAACCTGAGTGCTACCATCTACCATTCCTACTTTAACCAACCTGAGTGCTACCATCTACCATTACTTTAACCACCCTGAGTGCTACCATCTACCATTAATTTAACCAACCTGAGTGCTACCATCTACCATTAATTTAACCAACCTGAGTGCTACCATCTACCATTCCTACTTTAACCAACCTGAGTGCTACCATCTACCATTACTTTAACCACCCTGAGTGCTACCATCTATCATTACTTTAACCAACCTGAGTGCTACCATCTAACATTACTTTAACCACCCTGAGTCCTACCATATACCATTACTTTAACCACCCTGAGTGCTACCATCTACCATTACTTTAACCAACCTGAGTGCTACCATCTACCATTACTTTAACCAACCTGAGTGCTACCATATACCATTACTTTAACCAACCTGAGTGCTACCATATACCATTACTTTAACCACCCTGAGTGCTACCATCTAACATTACTTTAACCAACCTGAGTGCTACCATCTACCAATACTTTAACCAACCTGAGTGCTACCATCTACCATTACTTTAACCAACCTGAGTGCTATCATATACCATTACTTTAACCAACCTGAGTGCTACCATATACCATTACTTTAACCACCCTGAGTGCTACCATCTATCATTACTATAACCAACCTGAGTGCTACCATCTACCATTACTTTAACCAACCTGAGTGCTACCATATACCATTACTTTAACCACCCTGAGTGCTACCATCTATCATTACTATAACCAACCTGAGTGCTACCATCTACCATTACTTTAACCAACCTGAGTGCTACCATATACCATTACTTTAACCAACCTGAGTGCTACCATATACCATTACTTTAACCACCCTGAGTGCTACCATCTATCATTACTATAACCAACCTGAGTGCTACCATCTACCATTACTTTAACCAACCTGAGTGCTACCATATACCATTACTTTAACCACCCTGAGTGCTACCATCTATCATTACTATAACCAACCTGAGTGCTACCATCTATCATTACTTTAACCACCCTGAGTGCTACCATCTATCATTACTTTAACCAACCTGAGTGCTACCATCTAACATTACTTTAACCAACCTGAGTGCTACCATCTACCAATACTTTAACCAACCTGAGTGCTACCATATACCATTACTTTAACCAACCTGAGTGCTACCATCTATCATTACTATAACCAACCTGAGTGCTACCATCTACCATTACTATAACCAACCTGAGTGCTACCATCTACCAATACTTTAACCAACCTGAGTGCTACCATATACCATTACTTTAACCACCCTGAGTGCTACCATCTATCATTACTTTAACCAACCTGAGTGCTACCATCTAACATTACTTTAACCAACCTGAGTGCTACCATATACCATTACTTTAACCACCCTGAGTGCTACCATCTATCATTACTTTAACCAACCTGAGTGCTACCATCTAACATTACTTTAACCAACCTGAGTGCTACCATATACCATTACTTTAACCACCCTGAGTGCTACCATCTACCATTACTTTAACCAACCTGAGTGCTACCATCTACCATTACTTTAACCAACCTGAGTGCTACCATCTAACATTACTTTAACCAACCTGAGTGCTACCATATACCATTACTTTAACCACCCTGAGTGCTACCATCTATCATTACTTTAAACAACCTGAGTGCTACCATCTAACATTACTTTAACCAACCTGAGTGCTACCATATACCATTACTTTAACCAACCTGAGTGCTACCATCTACCATTACTTTAACCAACCTGAGTGCTACCATCTACCATTCCTACTTTAACCAACCTGAGTGCTACCATATACCATTACTTTAACCAACCTGAGTGCTACCATATACCATTACTTTAACCAACCTGAGTGCTACCATATACCATTACTTTAACCAACCTGAGTGCTACCATATACCATTACTTTAACCAACCTGAGTGCTACCATCTACCATTCCTACTTTAACCAACCTGAGTGCTACCATCTACCATTACTTTAACCAACCTGAGTGCTACCATATACCATTACTTTAACCACCCTGAGTGCTACCATATACCATTACTTTAACCAATCTGAGTGCTACCATATACCATTACTTTAACCAACCTGAGTGCTACCATATACCATTACTTTAACCACCCTGAGTGCTACCATCTATCATTACTTTAACCAACCTGAGTGCTACCATCTAACATTACTTTAACCAACCTGAGTGCTACCATATACCATTACTTTAACCACCCTGAGTGCCACCATCTATCATTATTTTAACCAACCTGAGTGCTACCATCTAACATTACTTTAACCAACCTGAGTGCTACCATATACCATTACTTTAACCACCCTGAGTGCTACCATCTAACATTACTTTAACCAACCTGAGTGCTACCATATACCATTACTTTAACCACCCTGAGTGCTACCATATACCATTACTCTAACCAACCTGAGTGCTACCATATACCATTACTTTAACCACCCTGAGTGATACCATCTACCATTACTTTAACCAACCTGAGTGCTACCATATACCATTACTTTAACCAACCCGAGTGCTACCATCTATAATTACTTTAACCAACCTGAGTGCCACCATATACCATTACTTTAACCACCCTGAGTGCTACCAACTACCATTACTTTAACCAACCTGAGTGCTACCATATACCATTACTTTAACCAACCCGAGTGCTACCATCTATCATTACTTTAACCAAACTGAGTGCTACCATATACCATTACTTTAACCAACCTGAGTGCTACCATATACCATTACTTTAACCAACCTGAGTGCTACCATCTACCATTACTTTAACCAAACTGAGTGCTACCATCTACAATTACCTTAACCAACCTGAGTGCTACCATCTACAATTACCTTAACCAACCTGAGTGCTACCATCTACCATTACTTTAACCAACCTGAGTGCTACCATCTACCATTCCTACTTTAACCAACCTGAGTGCTACCATCTACCATTACTTTAACCACCCTGAGTGCTACCATCTACCATTAATTTAACCAACCTGAGTGCTACCATCTACCATTAATTTAACCAACCTGAGTGCTACCATCTACCATTCCTACTTTAACCAACCTGAGTGCTACCATCTACCATTACTTTAACCACCCTGAGTGCTACCATCTACCATTAATTTAACCAACCTGAGTGCTACCATCTACCATTACTTTAACCAACCTGAGTGCTACCATATACCATTACTTTAACCAACCTGAGTGCTACCATCTACCATTAATTTAACCACCCTGAGTGCTACCATCTACCATTAATTTAACCAACCTGAGTGCTACCATCTACCATTACTTTAACCAACCTGAGTGCTACCATATACCATTACTTTAACCAACCTGAGTGCTACCATCTACCATTAATTTAACCAACCTGAGTGCTACCATCTACCATTACTTTAACCAACCTGAGTGCTACCATATACCATTACTTTAACCAACCTGAGTGCTACCATATACCATTACTTTAACCACCCGGAGTGCTACCATATATCATTACTTTAACCAACCTGAGTGCCACCATCTACTATTACTTTAACCAACCTGAGTGCTACCATATACCATTACTTTAACCACCCTGAGTGCTACCATCTATCATTACTATAACCAACCTGAGTGCTACCATCTACCATTACTTTAACCAACCTGAGTGCTACCATATACCATTACTTTAACCACCCTGAGTGCTACCATCTATCATTACTATAACCAACCTGAGTGCTACCATCTACCATTACTTTAACCAACCTGAGTGCTACCATCTACCATTACTTTAACCAACCTGAGTGCTACCATATACCATTACTTTAACCAACCTGAGTGCTACCATATACCATTACTTTAACCAACCTGAGTGCTACCATATACCATTACTTTAACCAACCTGAGTGCTACCATATACCATTACTTTAACCACCCTGAGTGCTACCATCTATCATTACTATAACCAACCTGAGTGCTACCATCTACCATTACTTTAACCAACCTGAGTGCTACCATCTACCATTACTTTAACCAACCTGAGTGCTACCATATACCATTACTTTAACCAACCTGAGTGCTACCATATACCATTACTTTAACCAACCTGAGTGCTACCATCTACCATTACTTTAACCACCCTGAGTGCTACCATATACCATTACTTTAACCAACCTGAGTGCTACCATCTACCATTACTTTAACCAACCTGAGTGCTACCATCTACCATTACTTTAACCAACCTGAGTGCTACCATATACCATTACTTTAACCAACCTGAGTGCTACCATCTACCATTACTTTAACCAACCTGAGTGCTACCATATACCATTACTTTAACCAACCTGAGTGCTACCATCTACCATTAATTTAACCAACCTGAGTGCTACCATATACCATTACTTTAACCAACCTGAGCGCTACCATATACCATTACTTTAACCAACCTGAGTGCTACCATCTACCATTACTTTAACCAACCTGAGTGCTACCATCTACCATTACTTTAACCACCCTGAGTGCTACCATATACCATTACCTTAACCAACCTGAGTGCTACCATATACCATTACTTTAACCACCCTGAGTGCTACCATCTATCATTACTATAACCAACCTGAGTGCTACCATCTATCATTACTATAACCAACCTGAGTGCTACCATATACCATTACTTTAACCACCCTGAGTGCTACCATCTATCATTACTATAACCAACCTGAGTGCTACCATCTATAATTACTATAACCAACCTTAGTGCTACCATCTACTATTACTTTAACCAACCTGAGTGCTACCATATACCATTACTTTAACCACCCTGAGTGCTACCATCTATCATTACTATAACCAACCTGAGTGCTACCATCTACCATTACTTTAACCAACCTGAGTGCTACCATATACCATTACTTTAACCACCCTGAGTGCTACCATCTATCATTACTATAACCAACCTGAGTGCTACCATCTATCATTACTTTAACCACCCTGAGTGCTACCATATACTATTACTTTAACCACCCTGAGTGCTACCATCTACCATTACTTTAACCAACCTGAGTGCTACCATATACCATTACTCTAACCAACCTGAGTGCTACCATCTACCATTACTTTAACCAAACTGAGTGCTACCATCTACCATTACTTTAACCACCCTGAGTGCTACCATATACCATTACTTTAACCAACCTGAGTGCTACCATATACCATTACTTTAACCACCCTGAGTGCTACCATATACTATTACTTTAACCACCCTGAGTGCTACCATCTACCATTACTTTAACCAACCTGAGTGCTACCATATACCATTACTCTAACCAACCAGAGTGCTACCATCTACCATTACTTTAACCAAACTGAGTGCTACCATCTACCACTACTATAACCAACCTGAGTGCTACCATATACCATTACTCTAACCAACCAGAGTGCTACCATCTACCATTACTTTAACCAAACTGAGTGCTACCATCTACCACTACTATAACCAACCTGAGTGCTACCATCTACCATTACTTTTACGACAGAGCCGTCAGCACTAAAGATCCTCATGGTTTCGGTGCCGCATGTAACAGCCCGTTTGGCCTCGCACTCATTGGCGCCTTTAGTCTTTAATGGATACGATTGGGATACTAATAGTCGAGGCATATCCTGGGCGTCCGAGTTACAGTGTTGGAGATCTAAAAGTTAGAAGGAAAACTAAGAAAATTACTAGAATTTCTATTAAATTTTATCAAGATAAGCGACATCAGCGCTCCCTGGTGGCAACCTCGCATAGAACTGGACGAGTCTGTTAGAGGGATTTACCTAAGGAAGATCATTAACGATTCTATATTAAATTAGTTTACTTAGAATTTCAACAATGTTGTATATCATAAGAGACTTGGAGCACACTAACTATTATTAAGGTTTCTCTAAGAAAATAATTAAAATTAGCGCGTAGAACCCAAACAAAGCAAAATATTTTCTTTCTAAGAAATAATAAAAAATGCCAAAGTAATTAGCTACAATAATAGACAGAATTGACTTCCTATATGAAATATTTACTTATATTCTGAGAAACTTCTGATTAAATGAATTTGGTTTCCTTCCCAGAATCGATTTATCGGGTCACAAATGTTACCTATTTGGTTCTCCAAAACGTATCTGAGGTAAAGACCATCTGGACAGGAAACGTCTATCTTCTGGAACTGGTGCTCGTGTGGAGGGGCTGTTGGTTCCTCCATGGGAGTAGAGTCTATCTCTTCTTCCACCGGGGGTGGGGGAGGTGTTGGTTCCTATGGAAACAGAAAAAAAAAAACATGAAACGAAATGCATTAAAACTTACAATATTGCTTAATTATATCGAACTGTTAGTTTAATAATTAAACATAAGTAATATAGGAATTTGAATTAAATTTGGTTTAGAAAATTATTCTTTAATGTTTTTCTTAGTTTTATCCAAGTATTATACACTCACAGCGTCTTTGCGGCCCTTTTTGCCGCCTTTTCGCGACTTTGGTTTTTCTTCGAGAGTTGCCGCTGTTTGCGCCCCGGGAGTTGTAGCCGTGGCCGTAGCCGGAACCGGAGTAGGAGGAGGTAGAATATCACTTAGCAACGGGATCTCGTCTGGAAGTGATTGAAACAAACAGTTGTTAACGATATCTGCCCCGATCAATATAATTTTATAAATAACAACTAATTTTAATTCAATACAATTTATACCATTTTCGAAGATTTAGATAAATTTAAAAGATTTAAAACTTTTAAAATTTAAAACTCAAGTTGCTACTGTATAACCAGCAACTTCTGAAACGTAGAAATCTGTCATTTTTTTAAACACAACAACAGTAATTAAATGGACGACGCATTATGTGAAAGTGGACAGTTCAGGCGAATTCCATGTAATTCCAACATAAGTAACATTTAATTTTGAATTGAATATATATTTTATGGAGTCCAAATATATTATTAGATCATCATCAATCCTCTAACAACCAGGCCGCAATGGGCTTCGCTTAATTCTCGCATTCATGTTTGGACTTCTGAAGAATCCCCTTTTTGTGGCATTCGTGCGTACAAATGACTATAGTGATTTTATATAGTTAGTTGCACCAACTTTAAGTATATTTTAAGAAATCTCCTGTCACTCTCTAGTATTCCATCCCGATAAAGCCCCACTTTTGGAAGTGTTCCGCAGTGGTTTTAGATGCACATCCACTTAAAATCCTTCGATCATTATTATTATATAAACTTACCGGGTTTGTTATCCAGTGAAGTGAAAGCGATTGTAATCCCGTCGGCAAGGCGGCCGGAGAAAGTAGCGAACTGAGTGACCCTGGGGGCCGACGTTGGTGGCGGGGCGTGTGGCTGGGGGGTGTCTGGGGGCGGCGGAGACTGGGTGGCGTCAGCTGGAACCGCTGGCTGGGTGGCGTCCGAAGGTGCTGCCAACAGATGGGACTCTGTAGGCGTAATACATATATATATATAATATATATATATATAATATATATATATATAATAAATTACTTTACTTTTATGGTTCATTCAATGCAAAAATTAACCACAGCGCAATTTTCAAAAGTGATATTATTTTTACTTTACTATGCAGCCCTGAAATATAGAACACGTTGGTGGTTTTACGTTCAGATTAAATTAACTTTTTAACTTTCTTTCATATTAATATATAAATACATATTTTCTTCTTGGTTCTCAAGTTGATCGTCTATGATTACAGAAGAGTGCACTGCGGATTGGACGTTAATGTGTCGTTTCTCTCATTCTCTTGCATTACATCGTTTGTGCTTTGGTATACAACTAAACTGAAACTATTTAAATTAAATTTGAAACTGAAACTAAATAAACCTTTCTGAGGGTCCGCAGCATCCGTTGGGTCCCCTTTGTCGTCCGATTCCATTGCGACATCTAGCGGATTGCGCGCGTGTATAGCAAACACGTGACCGCTCTTCCGTACGAGGCTCTTTACCAATACCGAGCCCTGACCGTAGTCTATACGCTCCACAACAATGTTTGCGCCGTCGCTAGGGAACAGAGTGTAGCTCCGGCCCTTTACATCAACAATATCATCACCGGTGGTGTAACCCTTAAACTACAAAGCGAAAAAATTAACTGCAAACCAACAAAAGAACATAGACCGGTAATCTCAACTACAGGAATAGAAAGTCTCTTTATATTATTTTATTACCGAAAATCAGGGCGTTGAGGATAAAAGTAAAAGGTCGTAATATATTCGCTGCTTCAGTTACCTTCACCGTCACCGATAATAACGTCACTTACCGGGAAGAGCTCGTCCTCGGTTGGTCCTTTCGGTACTTCCGGTACTACTGCCTCCGAACAAGGAGCGGCTGTTTCGTCGGGTTTCTTTTCCGCCGATTTCTTAGTTGCCCCCTTATCGCGACTGCGACTCGCTGAAAAAATAAACAGAATCTAAATACCTTCTGTGCTCACCCGCCTCCCCATTCCCTTCCCAAACCTCTTTACCTTCCTTTCTCCACCATTTATCTTCCTCCAGCCCCCCAACCCCACTCACTTACCTTTGCCCCCCACCCCCTCACCCCACTTAACCTTTAGTGCCCCCCCCCCCTACCTTCCCATTTCCAACTTATCTTCTTCTGTTCTCTCCCTTTACATTCTCTGTTCTCACACTTACCTTCCCTGCTCCCTCCAGGACTCTTCTTCCCTCCCTTCCCTTTTCCCACTTATATTCTTCTGTTCTCTCCCTTTACATTCTCTGTTCTCCCACTTACCTTCCCTGCTCCCACCAGGACTCTTCTTCCCTCCCTTCCCTTTAGCTCCTGCCTTTGCTGCCTTCTCTTCTTTCTCTCTCGCTTTCTTCTCTTCCTCTTCAGCTAGTCTCTCCTGCTCAATCTTCCACGCTTTCTGCGATTCTGGCCGCATAAAGATTTTTTCTTCCTCTTTAACCTCGGGAGTCACCGGTTCCGGGGTGGAATGACGACTTCCTTTTGCTACAACGAAAATATAAAGTAACGAAGGTCAATATAGTGAATTATTCACCCCATTTATTACTAACAGTGAATTATTAGTAGCTGCTGTTCATCATAACTTTACAATAGCCCGAGAGGGTGAATAAAACTAACCGGATTTTTTCTTGTTTGGACTTGGACTCCTACTTTTTTTCCCTTTCTTTCCGGTCTCCGGTTCTGACTCCACCGGTTTTGGGAGCAGCTCCGCTAATCTTTGTTTCTCCAGTAATTCAGCCAAATATTTCGTTTCTTCTTCATCAGTCCAATCCTGGATTTTATCGGAGACATGTTCCAGATAATTCCTGTGGATGGCGGATTGGATTAATATCAGTCTCAAATTAATACAACTATCTATATGGAGACTTCATTTATCTCTATAGCTAGATAGCACACTGTGCCTGAAATAGGATTTGGTTCAACAAAATTGCACGCCCAAAATGGAAGTGGATTACACCTTCTATTTATCCACTGATCTCAACAATTTGAAAGAAGATAAGATTTAGTAGACATCTCGAAACTGTCTGTCTGTCTGTCTATTTTTATGTCTGTCTTTAGGTTTGCGATTTGCTATCAGCTAAA
Source organism: Nemertoderma westbladi (assembly GCA_032718475.1). Lineage (NCBI taxonomy): Eukaryota > Metazoa > Xenacoelomorpha > Nemertodermatida > Nemertodermatidae > Nemertoderma > Nemertoderma westbladi. Next base: position 536 of record JAUCBJ010006258.1, on the reverse strand, counting down.
GAAAAAGCCACTTACAAATTATTATCTTATTGGACGGATCCAGGACGGATCTTTAATCCTCACACGTGTTTGTCTGTCTGTTTGTTTGTTTGTTTGTTTGTTTGTTTGTTTGTTTGTTTGTTTGTTTGTTTCTTACACTGAATCTTGAGGGAATTGGATGAAACTTTGATGATATGTTCATTATCGGACATAGTTGTGTATGCTAGGTTTTGGTTGCGAGGGACCTGTTGGTTGCCTAGCAACAGTGAAATTAACTCTAGAAAGACCGATCATAATTGTAGAATTCACTTTTATTAACTCCAGAAAGACCAAAATTTTGACAGTTAACTTTGAAAGATCTCAGCAAGTCTCTGATCGGATGAGCATAAGCTCAAAAGATGGTATGCTTGAGCATGTGGACGACTTCTGTTACCTGGGATCATGGATCCGGAAGTCAGGTGAGGACCTTCGAATACGTAAGGGAAATGCATGGGCAGCCTTGAATAGGCTTTCCAGGATTTGGAAGTCACCGAGAATTAATCGGAAACTTAAGGTCC
>JAUCBJ010006257.1:0-72742 GCA_032718475.1 Nemertoderma westbladi | reverse complement strand
TAATACACGGTTTCGCCGTACAAGACCATATAAATTAGACCACCATCTGTCTGTAAAATGCTCGCGCCTGAGTTCAGGAGTTGCACAGATGTCAGGATGTGCTGATTCTATATTATCCACTAACAGATTCTGGTAGCCTGGAACTAGACCACTACAAAAACTGATGCGACAGAGCGAGGTGCCGTTAGCCGGTATTAGTACGTTTGAACGACACTAGCCAAACAAGCCTAAAATCAGATAAATAATGGTACCGGTATAGCAGTATTGTGCACCACCTTGCGGATTGCATGGGCATTATTTATTAAGTTCTTTGAAGGGAATGTATTATTTTAATGTAATTTATATTACTACTACTATTATCAGACTATTATTACTACTATTACTATTATTTACTAGCTTAATTACCGTATGTAGGGCTAATATTTTAGCTTAATCTATTAGTTTAATTACGATTTACTGTGCGCGTACGTAATCTTAATTACATTCTACCGTAAAACATTACCAATATTATAATTAATATTTACTCCGACTGGGGGTGTATCTTATTGTAAAAAAATATTACAAGCTGACAAGCTAATAATGCTGTTGCGATACGGTTGTTTATTTCATATGTTGGCCCTGAAAAGGGCCGTTTGGGTTGGTTATGGTATACATTCAGCAAGGGCAGTAATGTTTGAAAAATGCAAGGAGATTTGAGAAAGGTCGGTCGCGATTTAAAAGTCTCCACCGAAATTCTGCCAGGTGGCCAGCAATATGTTGCGGATGACTGACGTCTTTAAGTGGCCCCACATCGACTCTATCTATACGTTGAGTGTGGGCGCCTGTCGCACTCACCCACTCTAACGAATGGTTGACGGTTTCATGTATGTAGGTCCCTGTTCCATTGGTACTGTAGCAGACCACGGGTTGGTGGCGTTTGTTATACCAACATTCACACCGCGAATCGACTCTTCTCAAACCACGTTCCAGAACGTGCAGTTCGCTTGTCAGCTTGTTCTTATTAGAGACAACGCCAAACAAGCCGCATGAATCCCCTGTCCTTCACCAGCGTAATTTTAGATTGCGCAGTACAACCCGGAAATGGCGGAAAAGGACAAAGATGTAGGGTTGGTTGCCCATTTTGTTGTAGAGTTCGGGGGAGAAGCTCCACGCTTTGTGCAAACTCAATAGCGCGCTCCTCAGTCTCGATAAGTTTCCCAGTACACGAGTACAGTACACTAACAGTAGGCCCAGTAAGTAACAGTAGGCCTAACAATACTGATATACCGGTACCGGTAACAATTTTTATCAGTTTCTATCTGATTTCAGGATTGTTTGGCTAGTGTCGTTCAAACGTACTAATACCGCTAAATTTTGGGTCTTGTACCGTGCACAGCACACAGTACTGGTGGGTCTACACAGCTACTGCTATTTTGCCTAATACAGGTCCCAGAGGTAAATCCTTACCCCACGCGTTGTTACCTCTGACTGACAGCGCAACAGCCCTCTCTCCGAATTGAAGTGAAATAATACGACACAACAAATAGGCTGATAGGCCTAACAAAAGTACAGTAAATACATAACGGCTTATGCTAGCTATGGCTTACCTTACAGGTACCGGTATCAGGTATAGCTGTATAGTGAAAGTAAATTAAGGCAATGAGTAAGTCACAGACTGTACGTTAGTTCCTCAGCTCATTAGAACATGCTGCTTCTAGTGTTGGTCTTTTTGTTAACTCCAGAAAGACCAAAATTTTGACAGTTAACTTTGAAAGTCCTCAGCAAGTCTCTGATATCGGATGAGCATAAGCTCAAAGGATGGTCAGATGGTATGCTTGAGAATGTGGGCGACTTCTGTTACCTGGGATCATGGATCCGGAAGTCAGGTGAGGAATTCGGGCTGTCGGGGGAGGCTTCGAATACGTTTAAGGGAAAGGCATGGGCAGCCTTGAATAGGCTTTCCAGGATTTGGAAGTCGCAAAAAATTAATCGGAAACTTAAGGTCCGATTATTTAGAGCAGCAGTACTGCAGTACCGGTAGTCAGTTAGTTCCAGTCTGCCAGTAGTCCTCTATGGGCAGATGGGAGTCCATGCTGCTGTGCTGGGCTCTAACTGCTGAGGACACCAAATCTCTGGACTGCTGGATTGCACATTCACAAGAATGCTACGCCGGGCTGCCGGGTTCATTGTCTGACTGGAGGCCCCCAAACAGGATAGAGCCCAAACCCTTATTACAGTATTACTGCTGTACTGCACTGTCTGACTGTCTACCTACATTACAGGCTGACAGGTTTATTTACCTATCGTGCCGCCGTGCCGGTGCCTGGTCAGTCAGTGGAGCAGTCTGGCAGTGGTCAGGTGGTAGAATTCAAAGTTCATGTTCTGATGTTCAGTAGTTATACTGTTAGCAGTTTAGCTTTTTTTAGCTTTAGAGGATTTATTTTTCAAGATGGCTATTCCCACGGATACGGTCCAGATCCGACGACTGACACTGCACGACGGACAGTGCACTTTGTCCACGCTGTACCGATTACAGAAGAAATGGAAGCTCCATTTGTTGCTCGGTCCGAGTCTCCTATCCCGAGACAAGGTCCGTCTCTACACAAACCACCCTGCCAGCGCCGACGAACCCTTCGCTCGCGACTCCTTCCGTCAACTCGACTTTCTCCATGACGAACCTGCGCGAACCGACTACAGCGACCAGTTCGCCGAGATCGAGATGGTACGCGCGGGTTCCTTCCAGTTCTACCTGACCCACTCGGACTCAGAATCCGCCGGCTCCGGTTACTTCATAGTGGACCCATTCCCGTCTGCTAGGATGGACTCCATATGTATGCAGACCCATCTTACTAAGTGTCTGGGCCCATTGGACCAGTGGGAGAGCCGTCTGCTGGTCGCCAAGGAGACCGGATACACAGCGGTGCATCTGACTCCTATCCAACAACGCGGTGGTTCCGACTCCGCCTATTCTCTGTCGGATCAGCTAGCGGTGGACCCTGGACTTGGTCCTTCCGTCTCATTCCCTGAGGTAGGCGTATGTTATTTTACTTGTTCACTTGTTCAAAACCTATGATATAAACTTATTAACTTGTGGGATTGGGATGGGATGGTTGGTATATACAGAAATTGAATTATACAGACTGACAGATATAAATTCCAAATTACATATGATATAAGATTTTCACCCTGTCACCGGCTTTACTTTATGTTTTTGGATGAAGTCCCATTATTGTCCAAAATCAGAAGATAAAAAATGGCTGTGATACTAATACTGTAATATAATTAGAAAATAATATCAATATGAAATAATAATGCCAATAGGAAATAATATCAATACAATAGGAAATTACAGCAATAGAACATGTCAATGTGAAATAATAATACGACAAAAGGAAATAAATAGGAAATTATGTCAATAGGAAGGAAATAATATCAATACGAAATACTGAAATATTATCAATATGAAGTAATAATATACGGTACCGGTATAGCAATACAGCAATAGGCCTATGGGTTCTATCACATTTGAGGCACAGTGACAAACACCTTTCCCCAGTCAGCCAGTGGCCATTTTTGGACCAATTTGTCTCAAATTTCACACAGACACTCTCTGACCTATGTGTAAGATCATAGGAAAAAATTGTTTAATTAGGTGATTTTCCGCTTCGAGCAGCACGATAGAAAATCATGAATTTATGGCTTTTTTTCAAAAAGTCAATTTTTGCCTGTTTTCAAATGTGCACCATTTCCTCAATTTTCCTTCACTTTGCCGGAAAATCTACATACAGACACTCCAGGTCGTGTACCGGTATTTAATGTGATGTAAATTTTACGGCTGCAGAGGACGATTTGCCCTTCGCGCAGCACGTGAAAAAAAACTGTATTTTCTATAAAAATACTTCTTAATTTGACCACAGTCAGTTCTACTGCGACTGCCCAGCCAGTACCAGCCAACCGCAGTATAGCACTACCGAACCGGTACCTACTGCGCTGTAAGTAGGCTATCAAATAAATAGGCCTAGTCAAATAATATTTTAAATGGCGATGTTCAATTGTACCGACGGGCCGTCGTTAGGCAAAGTTTAAGTGCCTTGACGATTTACGATTAGCAGAGATTTGGCGGACGTCATCTGCAGGCTGCAGCGGTCTTTCAGTGGTTGATCAGACACGATCTCGGTCCGGAAACACCCCCAACGTGTTGTCGTTGCTAGATGGCAATGAAGTATCTTCGAGGAAGTCTCGTTCTCTGCGTCGACCTGACGCTCATCAACTCACTGACTCATGTGGAGATGCACATGCACCAGATGCGGAATCGGCAAATCTCTCTGCCCGCATTGCTGCACTGATGATGAATATTTTTTATGATATATTTTTAAATAATTTCACTTACAATATATATAATTATGTTGTGGATTGCTTTACAGTAATTTGTTGTGGCATTTTATTTATACTAAGTCAGTAAGTATTAGCCTATTCATGTAGGCCAAATCAATAATTAATACATTTTTAATAATAATTTTTTTTAGTTAATTATGTAATTTATAAGGCCTACTAAGTAATTTTTAATTAAATTTATCATTTTTTAGTACGTTTTTTTAAGTCAACCTCAAATTATTATTAAGCAATTATTACAGTGCATATTTATAGGAATTGTGTCATGTTGTACAATAATAAATCAATTTGCAGTTTGTGCCATTTATTAATACATAGTTCTCAAGTTCTGTAGTTAATTAGCAGTTTTAGTTAATTAGGTAATTATATGCAATATTTCAGTGCAATGTATGCTAATCAAGTATTGTTATTATTACTACTATTAATTAATAAATAAAACGTTAATAAATAAACTTTCAAATAATTAGGTTTCTTAATGAGGGCATAGAAGAATCAACAAACTTTGAAAAGGAGTGGTTTGCTATGGACGTAGCTGAATCAACAAACTTTTGGAAAAAGTATAAGTGGTTCGCCATGGGCATATGGGAATCGATAAAAAAATTTCTTACCACTGTGCCTCAAATGTGATATTACCGCAATATGAAATAATATATACCAGTAATAATGCCAATAGGAAATAATACCAATATGAAATAATACGAATGAATATGAAATAATAACAGTAGGAAATAATAGCAATGGGAAATAATAGGAATAGGAAATAATAACTAGGAAATAATAGCAATAGGAAATAATATCAATAGGAAATAATATTATTAGGAAATAATAGCAATAAGAAATAATAGCAATAGGAAATATTAGCAATAGGAAATAATACCGGTACCAATAGGAAATAATAGCAATAAGAAATAATAGCAATAAGAAATAATACCGGTACCAATAGGAAATAATACCAATATGAAATAATAATACGAATATGAAATAATAATACGAATATGAAATAATAGCAATGGGAAATAATAGCAATAAGAAATAATAGCAATAGGAAATAATATCAATAGGAAATAATATTAATAGGAAATAATAGCAATAGGAAATAATAGGAATAGGAAATAATAGCAATAGGAAATAATAGCAATGGGAAATAATAGCAATAGGAAATAATAGCTGTGAAATAATAGCAATAGGAAATAATAGCTGTGAAATAATAGCAATAGGAAATAATAGCAACTTAGCAATATAAAATAATAGCAATAGGAAATAATAGCAATATGAAATAATAATACGAATATGAAATAATAGCAATAGGAAATAATAGCTGTGAAATAATAGCAATAGGAAATAATAGCTGTGAAATAATAGCAATAGGAAATAATAGCAATAAGAAATAATAGCAATAGGAAATAATAGCAATCCAATAGGAAATAATAGCAATATGAAATAATAATACGAATATGAAATAATAGCAATAGGAAATAATAGCTGTGAAATAATAGCAATAGGAAATAATAGCAATAAGAAATAATAGCAATAGGAAATAATAGCAATATGAAATAATAATACGAATATGAAATAATAGCAATGGGAAATAATAGCAATAAGAAATAATAGCGATAGGAAATAATAGCAATAAGAAATAATAGCAATAGGAAATAATAGCAATATGAAATAATAATACGAATATGAAATAATAGCAATGGGAAATAATAGCAATAAGAAATAATAGCGATAGGAAATAATAGCAATAAGAAATAATAGCAATAAGAAATAATACCGGTACCAATAGGAAATAATACCAATATGAAATAATAATACGAATATGAAATAATAGCAACGGGAAATAATAGGAATAGGAAATAATAGGAATGGGAAATAATAGGAATAGGAAATAATAGCAATAGGAAATAATAGCTGTGAAATAATAGCAATAGTAAATAATACCGGTACCAATAGGAAATAATACCAATATGAGATAATAATACGAATATGAAATAATAGCAACGGGAAATAATAGGAATAGGAAATAATAGGAATGGGAAATAATAGGAATAGGAAATAATAGCAATAGGAAATAATAGCTGTGAAATAATAGCAATAGTAAATAATACCGGTACCAATAGGAAATAATAGCAATAAGAAATAATAGCAATAAGAAATAATACCGGTACCAATAGGAAATAATACCAATATGAGATAATAATACGAATATGAAATAATAGCAATAGGAAATAATACCAATATGAAATAATAATACGAATATGAAATAATAGCAATAGGAAATAATAGCAATAAGAAATAATAGCAATAAGAAATAATACCGGTACCAATAGGAAATAATACCAATATGAAATAATAATACGAATATGAAATAATAGCAACGGGAAATAATAGGAATAGGAAATAATAGGAATGGGAAATAATAGGAATAGGAAATAATAGCAATAGGAAATAATAGCTGTGAAATAATAGCAATAGTAAATAATACCGGTACCAATAGGAAATAATAGCAATAAGAAATAATACCGGTACCAATAGGAAATAATACCAATATGAGATAATAATACGAATATGAAATAATAGCAATAGGAAATAATACCAATATGAAATAATAATACGAATATGAAATAATAGCAATAGGAAATAATAACAATAAGAAATAATAGCAATAAGAAATAATACCGGTACCAATAGGAAATAATACCAATATGAGATAATAATACGAATATGAAATAATAGCAATAGGAAATAATACCAATATGAAATAATAATACGAATATGAAATAATAGCAACGGGAAATAATAGGAATAGGAAATAATAGCAATAGGAAATAATACCGGTACCAATAGGAAATAATACCAATATGAGATAATAATACGAATATGAAATAATAGCAATAGGAAATAATAGCAATAAGAAATAATAGCAATAAGAAATAATACCGGTACCAATAGGAAATAATACCAATATGAGATAATAATACGAATATGAAATAATAGCAATAGGAAATAATACCAATATGAAATAATAATACGAATATGAAATAATAGCAATAGGAAATAATAGCAATAAGAAATAATAGCAATAAGAAATAATACCGGTACCAATAGGAAATAATACCAATATGAGATAATAATACGAATATGAAATAATAGCAATAGGAAATAATACCAATATGAAATAATAATACGAATATGAAATAATAGCAACGGGAAATAATAGGAATAGGACATAATAGCAATAGGAAATAATAGCAATAAGAAATAATAGCAATAGGAAATAATAGCAATAAGAAATAATAGCAATAGGAAATAATAGCAATAAGAAATAATAGGAATAGGAAATAATACCGGTACCAATAGGAAATAATACCGGTACCAATAGGAAATAATACCAATCCAATATGAAATAATAGCAATGGGAAATAATATTAATAGGAAATAATACCAATCCAATATGAAATAATAGCAATGGGAAATAATATTAATAGGAAATAATACCAATATGAAATAATACCAATATGAAATAATAGCAATATGAAATAATACCAGTACCAATAGGAAATAATACCAATCCAATATGAAATAATAGCAATGGGAAATAATATTAATAGGAAATAATACCAATCCAATATGAAATAATAGCAATGGGAAATAATATTAATAGGAAATAATACCAATCCAATATGAAATAATAGCAATGGGAAATAATATTAATAGGAAATAATACCAATATGAAATAATACCAATATGAAATAATAGCAATAGGAAATAATACCAGTAGGAAATAATAGCAATAAGAAATAATACCGGTACCAATAGGAAATAATACCAATATGAGATAATAATACGAATAAGAAATAATAGCAATAGGAAATATGAAATAATAATACGAATATGAAATAATAGCAACGGGAAATAATAGGAATAGGAAATAATAGCAATAGGAAATAATAGCAATAAGAAATAATAGCAATAGGAAATAATAGCAATAAGAAATAATAGCAATAGGAAATAATAGCAATAAGAAATAATAGGAATAGGAAATAATACCGGTACCAATAGGAAATAATACCGGTACCAATAGGAAATAATACCAATCCAATATGAAATAATAGCAATGGGAAATAATATTAATAGGAAATAATACCAATCCAATATGAAATAATAGCAATGGGAAATAATATTAATAGGAAATAATACCAATATGAAATAATACCAATATGAAATAATAGCAATATGAAATAATACCGGTACCAATAGGAAATAATACCAATCCAATATGAAATAATAGCAATGGGAAATAATATTAATAGGAAATAATACCAATCCAATATGAAATAATAGCAATGGGAAATAATATTAATAGGAAATAATACCAATCCAATATGAAATAATAGCAATGGGAAATAATATTAATAGGAAATAATACCAATATGAAATAATAGCAATAGGAAATAATAGCAATGGGAAATAATAGCAATAGGAAATAATATCAATAAGAAATAATAGCAATAAGAAATAATACCGGTACCAATAGGAAATAATACCAATATGAAATAATAATACGAACATGAAATAATAGCAACGGGAAATAATAGGAATAGGAAATAATAGGAATGGGAAATAATAGGAATAGGAAATAATAGCAATAGGAAATAATAGGAATAGGAAATAATATTAATAGGAAATAATAGCAATAGGAAATAATAGCAATAGGAAATAATAGCAATAGGAAATAATAGCAATAAGAAATAATAGCAATATGAAATAATAGCAATAAGAAATAATAGCAATAGGAAATAATAGCAATAATAAATAATACCGGTACCAATAGGAAATAATACCAATCCAATATGAAATAATAGCAATGGGAAATAATATTAATAGGAAATAATACCAATCCAATATGAAATAATAGCAATGGGAAATAATATTAATAGGAAATAATACCAATATGAAATAATACCAATATGAAATAATACCAATATGAAATAATACCGGTACCAATAGGAAATAATACCAATCCAATATGAAATAATAGCAATGGGAAATAATATTAATAGGAAATAATACCAATCCAATATGAAATAATAGCAATGGGAAATAATATTAATAGGAAATAATACCAATCCAATATGAAATAATAGCAATGGGAAATAATATTAATAGGAAATAATACCAATATGAAATAATACCAATATGAAATAATAGCAATATGAAATAATAATACGAATATGAAATAATAGCAACGGGAAATAATAGGAATAGGAAATAATAGGAATAGAAAATAATAGCAATAAGAAATAATAGCAATAGGAAATAATAGCAATGGGAAATAATAGCAATAGGAAATAATAGCAATAGGAAATAATATCGGTACCAATAGGAAATAATATCAATAAGAAATAATAGCAATAAGAAATAATACCGGTACCAATAGGAAATAATACCAATATGAAATAATAATACGAACATGAAATAATAGCAACGGGAAATAATAGGAATAGGAAATAATAGGAATGGGAAATAATAGGAATAGGAAGTAATAGCAATAGGAAATAATAGGAATAGGAAATAATAGGAATAGGAAATAATATTAATAGGAAATAATAGCAATAGGAAATAATAGCAATAGGAAATAATAGCAATAGGAAATAATAGCAATGGGAAATAATAGCAATAGGAAATAATAGCAATGGGAAATAATAGCAATAGGAAATAATAGCAATGGGAAATAATAGGAATAGGAAATAATAGCAATAGGAAATAATAGCAATAGGAAATAATAGCAATGGGAAATAATAGCAATAGGAAATAATAGCAATGGGAAATAATAGCAATAGGAAATAATAGCAATGGGAAATAATAGGAATAGGAAATAATATTAATAGGAAATAATAGCAATAGGAAATAATAGCAATAGGAAATAATAGCAATAGGAAATAATAGCAATAGGAAATAATAGCAATGGGAAATAATAGCAATGGGAAATAATAGCAATAGGAAATAATAGCAATGGGAAATAATAGGAATAGGAAATAATATTAATAGGAAATAATAGCAATAGGAAATAATAGCAATAGGAAATAATAGCAATAGGAAATAATAGCAATAGGAAATAATAGCAATGGGAAATAATAGGAATAGGAAATAATACGAATAGGAAATAATAGCAACGGGAAATAATAGGAATAGGAAATAATAGCAATAGGAAATAATAGCAATAAGAAATAATAGCAATAGGAAATAATAGCAATAAGAAATAATAGCAATAGGAAATAATAGCAATAAGAAATAATACCGGTACCAATAGGAAATAATACCAATCCAATATGAAATAATAGCAATGGGAAATAATATTAATAGGAAATAATACCAATATGAAATAATACCAATATGAAATAATAGCAATATGAAATAATACCGGTACCAATAGGAAATAATACCAATATGAAATAATAATACGAATATGAAATAATAGCAACAGGAAATAATAGGAATAGGAAATAATAGCAATAGGAAATAATAGCAATAAGAAATAATAGCAATAGGAAATAATACCGGTACCAATAGGAAATAATACCAATATGAAATAATAATACGAATATGAAATAATAGCAACGGGAAATAATAGGAATAGGAAATAATAGGAATGGGAAATAATAGCAATAAGAAATAATAGCAATAGGAAATAATACCGGTACCAATAGGAAATAATACCAATATGAAATAATAATACGAATATGAAATAATAGCAATAGGAAATAATAGCAATAGGAAATAACATCAATAAGAAATAATAGCAATAAGAAATAATAGCAATAGGAAATAATAGCAATGGGAAATAATAGCAATAAGAAATAATAGCAATAGGAAATAATAGCAATAGGAAATAATAGCAATGGGAAATAATAGCAATAAGAAATAATAGCAATAGGAAATAATAGCAATAAGAAATAATAGCAATAGGAAATAATAGCAATAAGAAATAATACCGGTACCAATAGGAAATAATATTAATATGAAATAATAGCAATAAGAAATAATAGCAATAGGAAATAATAGCAATGGGAAATAATAGCAATAAGAAATAATAGCAATAGGAAATAATAGCAATAAGAAATAATAGCAATAGGAAATAATAGCAATAAGAAATAATACCGGTACCAATAGGAAATAATACCAATATGAGATAATAATACGAATATGAAATAATAGCAATAGGAAATAATAGCAATAGGAAATAACGTCAATAAGAAATAATAGCAATAGGAAATAATATTAATATGAAATAATAGCAATAAGAAATAATAGCAATAGGAAATAATAGCAATGGGAAATAATAGCAATAAGAAATAATAGCAATAGGAAATAATACGAATATGAAATAATAGCAACAGGAAATAATAGGAATAGGAAATAATAGCAATAGGAAATAATAGCAATAAGAAATAATAGCAATAGGAAATAATATTAATATGAAATAATAGCAATAAGAAATAATAGCAATAGGAAATAATAGCAATGGGAAATAATAGCAATAAGAAATAATAGCAATAGGAAATAATACGAATATGAAATAATAGCAACAGGAAATAATAGCAATAAGAAATAATAGCAATAGGAAATAATAGCAATGGGAAATAATAGCAATAGGAAATAATAGCAATAAGAAATAATACCGGTACCAATAGGAAATAATACCAATATGAAATAATAATACGAATATGAAATAATAGCAACGGGAAATAATAGGAATAGGAAATAATAGGAATGGGAAATAATAGGAATAGGAAATAATAGCAATAGGAAATAATAGGAATAGGAAATAATATTAATAGGAAATAATAGCAATAGGAGATAATAGCAATGGGAAATAATAGGAATAGGAAATAATAGGAATATGAAATAATAGCAATGGGAAATAGTAGCAATAAGAAATAATAGCAATAGGAAATAATAGCAAAAGGAAATAATAGCAATAGGAACTAATAGCCTTTAGGAAATAATCAATAGGACTGTAGGAAGAAATAATACCCTGATACCAATAGGAAGTATTAGCAATTTAGGAAATAATAGCGATGTGAAATTATTATGCTATTATAATTATGGAATTATTATGCTTTTATTTCCTATTGGCAGTGATATTTCCTATACAGAAAAACAATAGCAATAAGAAATTGACAACTGGAAGGAAACAATAATAGCAATGTGAAATAAAAGCGATACGTAGTTATAGCAATAGGGAATATAGCAACTGGAATGAAATACTACCATTAGGAAATAAATGCAATAATAGGGAATAATTATTGTTGAAACTTATTTCTTCGTTTGTTGCAGTGTGTTGTAATAACGGGTTGTCTGGATCCTCACAAGTATGTTTTTGTTTCAGGTCACTTCGTTCCTAGATCGACTGCGACGCGATCACGGTGTCCTCTCCATCTGCGACGTGGTTCTCAACCACACCTCCAACGACTCGGCTTGGATCACCGCCGAACCCCAGTGCGCATTCAACCTCGCCAACTCCCCCTACCTCCGACCCGCCTACCTCCTCGACCGCATCCTCTACCATTTCGGGGTCGAGGTCTCCCAAGGCCAGTGGGAGTTCCGCAACGTCCCGTCCAACATAACCAGCGCGGACCACATCTCCGCGCTCCAAGCGGCCCTGAGAGACGTCGTGATACCGACGTACAAACTGTCGCAGTTCTACCAGGTGAACGTGGAGAGTTCTGTCAAGGAATTCGCTAGCCGAGTGTCTCAGCTGGGGGGTGCGAGTACACCAGCTGAGTCTGCCGACGCAGTGACCATTGTGCAGGACCCCCAGTACATGCGACTCTCATGCACTGTGGATTTAGAGCTCGCACTCAGGGCGTTTAACATTTCCAGAGGGGAGAACATTTCGGAGACTGAGCGCCAGAAGTTATCCGTGAATGCGTTTAAAGAGCATCTGAATGCACTTAACATTGCCAAGGAAACCGATGTTTGGGACCATCTGCTGCAGGCGGTTGAGTGTGTGGCCCGGTCTACCCAATACTTCTACGTGCAGGATGGGGGCCCCAAATGCGGGCCCGTCTCCAAGCAACACCCAATAGCGACGCCGTACTTCTACCACAGATGGGAGGCGACGTCGGTGGATGAGGAGGAACGCATGGCGAGGGAGCCGAGCCGAGCCGCGCTCGTTATGGCTCACAACGGGTGGGTCATGAACGACGATCCGCTGCGGAACTTCGCCGCGGCACCGGGGCTGGTCTACCTGCGGCGCGAGCTGATCGCCTGGGGGGACAGCATAAAGCTGAGGTACGGGACATCGCGGGACGACTGTCCCGCTCTGTGGGACCGGATGCGGCGCTACATGGAGCTGACCGCGGGGGCCTTCGACGGAATCCGTCTGGACAACTGCCACAGCACGCCGTTGGACTTCGCATCGTGGCTGCTGGACTGCGGTCGGGCGGTCAACCCCGATCTCTACGTCGTTGCGGAACTCTTCACCGGCTCCTCCGACGTGGACAACGTTTTCGTGAATCGACTCGGGATCAACTCGCTGATCCGGGAGGCGATGTCGGCGCCGGACAGCCACGAGGAAGGCCGACTGGTTCACCGGTACGGTGGCGATCCGGTCGGCTCCTTCATACAGCCGTGCGTGCGGCCCCTCGTACCGTCCGTGGCCCACGCCGTGTTTATGGACCAGACGCACGACAACCCGGCGGTGATCGCACGCCGTTCCGTTTACGACGCCTTGCCGACGGCGGCTATCGTCGCAATGGGCTGCTGCTCGACCGGGAGCAACCGGGGCTACGACGAGTTGGTTCCACATCAGATCCACGTGGTTACCGAGAATCGGATGTACAACAACTGGGAAGGAGAGGCGGTTATGGGAGGGAAGAACTCCGGGGCGGAGACGCCGGGGGTAGTTAATATAAACAACGGAATCCTAAAGGGGAAGAAAGCCTTGAACCACCTACACCAGATGTTGTCTACTCGCGGGTTCAACGAGGTTTATGTTGACCAAGTAGATGCGGACATTGTGGCGGTGACGCGACATTGTCCGTCGCTGCACCACTCCGTGGTTCTGGTGGCCCGCACCTCGTTCACGCAGCCCCCAGACACCCCGACCAACGTTCCATCTCTCTGCGTCCCGGGGCGCGTCGATAAAGTCCTTCTCGAGGCCAAACTCGAGACGAGGAAGTACGCCCCGTCGTACCGTCGCGATGCCTCGTATATAAACGGACTGGCGGGGTATCGGTTGGCAATTAGGGATAACGTGGCGGTTTCCGACAGCGGGATGTTCGAGGTGAAGGCGGAAACGGATGGGGCCGTGCAGGAACTTGAGTTCACCGACTTCCCTCCGGGTTCGGTTTTCGTCCTCAAGGTTTCCCTAGCCCCGACCTCGGCGTCCGCCGTCCAGTCGATCCGTAACGAACTGGTCCGCTTCGGTTACCGGTCAGCCGTGGCCGACTCCCCGCAGGACCTCCGCCCCGCCGACTTTGTCAACCTCGTCCGGGAGCTCAGTCTGTCTGAGTTGAACCGCGTTCTCTACCGTTGCAGCGACGAGGAGCTCTCGGACGGTAACGGGATCTCCGCCTACAACGTGCCGCGACACGGGGACCTCCCGTACTGCGGCCTCTTCGGGTTCGTGTCGGTCCTCTCCCAGCTCCGTATCGGTAACGATCTCGGCCATCCGTTCTGCGACAATCTCCGCGACGGTGACTGGATGCCCGGCTACATATCCAACCGATTGTCAATGAACCCTCGCACTCAGGCAATCGGCGCCTGGTTCGCCAACGTATTCGACCGACTTAAACTCCTTCCTCGCTACCTCATCCCGTGTTACTTCGATGCTATAGTCACCGGCGCTTTCATAAACATCCTCGACGTTATGTACTCGAATATGAGCGATTTCGTTAAGAAAGGTTCGACCTTTGTTAAGGAGCTCTCCCTCGGGAGCGTCCAGCTGATGGGAGTGGTTGATTCGGCTCCCCTCCCCGCGGTTTCCTCCAGTCTACCTCGACTTCCCACCCGATTGAACCCGACTTCTGGTCTCCTCGAACAACGTCTCCCCTCCATGGCCGCTGGTCTGCCTCACTTCGCTTCCGGTATTATGCGTAACTGGGGTCGCGACACGTTCATAGCGGCCCGCGGTCTGCTGCTGGTCACGGGTCGGTGGGACGAGGCTCGGGATCTCATCCTCGCCTACGGAGGGACTATGCGACACGGTTTGATACCGAATCTCCTCGGGGCCGGGACCCACGCTCGGTATAACTGTAGGGACGCCATCTGGTGGTGGTTGTACTGCATCAGAGATTACTGCGAGATGGCCCCAAGCGGCTTCGAGATATTGAAGTCCCACGTTGTTTCGATGTGGGAAGACGAAGAGAATAAGGAGGAGTTTCTGTACGAGGTGATGCAGCGCGGGTTGGAGAGCCACGGGAACGGGATCGAGTTTATCGAACGGGGGGCGGGATCAGGGATCGACGCTCACATGAAGTGGGAGGGATTCGTAGTGACAGCCGGGATCGATTGGGCCACTGGGTTCCCCTACGGGGGGAACGAACACAATTGCGGAACCTGGATGGATAAAATGGGCGAGAGCGAACGGGCGGGGACCCGCGGGGTTCCGGCGACGCCGCGGGATGGGACGGCGGTCGAGCTGGTCGGGTTGTGTCGCGGGGTCGTGGGTTGGTTGGCCGGTTGTCATGGCGACGGGAGGTATCCGCGCCCCGGGATAAAGGTCGGCGCGGAGGAGGTTACATTCGCTCAATGGGCCGCGCTCATCGATCGGAGTTTCGAGCCGCTGTTCTGGGTGGATCCGACGGGTACGTTGGAGCCGTACTCCAACCTCCGCGGGATCTACCGCGACTCGGTTGGCTCCTCCCGTCCGTGGGACGACCACCGACTGCGGCCCAACTTCCTCGTCGCTATGGTGACCGGGCCCGAGATGTTCACGGCGAGCCGCGCGTGGCGGGCGCTCGGGCTCGCGGAAGAGAAGCTGGCGGCTCCTCTCGGAATGCGGAGTCTGGACCCCGGGGACTGGAAGTACCATCCGTACTACGACCAGTCCGACGATTCATCTGATCCCGATGTGGCTCGCGGGTTCAACTACCACCAGGGCCCCGAGTGGTTGTGGCTCACCGCCTTCTTCCTTCGAGCTAAACTTGCCGTCGCGGCTCGCATGGAGGCCGCCGATCCCGGGTGTCTGGACGCCGCATTCCGCTACGCGAAGCAGCGCCTTTCGCGGCAACAGGCCGCACTGGAGGCGAGTCCTTGGCACGGGTTGCCCGAACTGACCAATAAGAATGGAGAGTCGTGTCCCTTCTCCTGCCCCATACAGGCGTGGAGTGTGGGAGGAATGTTGGACGTTCTTTACGACTTGTATCGTGTGCCGAAATAGTGATCCAATAGAACGCCATTACCTTGCATTCTAGAACTCCATTATTATACGTGCCATAACGTCTTTACCAAAGTTTACTCCCTGGAATCCCCTTATCATATTCTAGCGATATAAACCCAGCTACCTTCTGCACACCATTATTATCCTTCGTTCTAGAAAACCCTTATCTTATGTTCTAGAACAATATCATTCATTCTGAAAAGCCATAATGATACGTTCTCCAACGCACTTATCATATGTTCTAGAATACACTTATCCTATGTTCTAGAACACCCTTATCCTATGTTCTAGAACAGACTTATCCTGTGTTCCTGAATTCCCCTATCTTGTGTTATAGAACGATTACCTCGAGAACGCCGTTTGTTTTTAATGTCTTTAGATATTTAATTTATTTTAGTTATTAAATTAATTCGCTTTTATTTAGGTTCTTTTGTGGAATGTTTTACTTACCGGATTGAAATCATTTTATTTCATGTACAGTACTACAGTACACATACAGAACTACTAAACCTAAAATTGACAAATTATTTGCAGTTCTGTCTATCATTTGAGTTGTCAGTAGGTGAATCTATACTTTTAGAATATATAATTATTAATTGCACGGGAAATAATGTTCTTCATTTATTCCCCATGCAAAACGTGAATTTATTTTGCTCTGTTAACTTTTTTCCAAGTTAAGATACATAATATTATGTTTCTTAATTATTATATTTTTATTATTATCTCAATTATACACATGTCATATATTGTATAATTGTGATAATTTATTTTCAAGAATTTGTTAGTTTGAAAAATCCTCCAAATCAAAATATATGTTTAACTTATTTAACATGAACCCACAACACGCCGTTCATAGTTCTTATCTTATGATGTGAATCTGTGAACATGGAAAGGTATGACATACCGTGTGAATGGGTGTAGTGAATAAGTTAACAGTGTAAAATAATAATCATTCCCATACTTGTGTGTAAAGTGGCACTTTATAGTGTGATGATCCGATTGTATTGATTCGCGAACGAGCATAGCGAGTGCGCGAGTGCAAATACCAAAATCTGCATATTTTGCAATAATTTATTCTTTAAATTTGCCTTTATACCCGCTTTATAGAGGGATGATTTAAGATTGCTCTTATTCTCTCTTGGGAGTTAGAGTGCCCAATATAAATACATGTTTCTAGAGGAATAATAATGAGCGTCATACTGCGTGCAACACTTGCTACCAGTCAGCAGCCAGTACTTCGTAAAATAATTGTACTTCATATTCATTTGCAATACTGCAGTCAGCAGTGACTCGGCGGTTGGTTATATTCTGGACGAATATAATCAATCTTATGCGACACTAGGTTATCCAGTAGAATAAATTTATACGTATTACATGAGAGTAAAATAGCTTTATTCTTAAATTGTTACTGTTGCAAATGTGTTGCAACATTGGTATACCAATATAGAAAAAGGGTACAAAAGGGTAAAAAGGGTTTTTACCTCGTAAAAAAAAGTAACCCATGGGATTGCATAGATTTTACTTTTTTCCCGCCCGGCGAAAAAGGTAAGTTAAAATATTTTTGGTGGAATTTCTTAATTTTTATTACATGTGTTGACAGAGCATCGAAGTAGAAAATGTTTGCAAGTAATTTGAGCAAAATCCATTTACTCACTCAAAAGTTATTTCAACTTTAGTGTCTGCGTGGCGAACTCCAAAACGGAACTCAATATCTAATATTGGTTTATGTTGTTAAGCGGCTCTCTAGTTACGTAATAAATATTCTAGAACACTAAATTATTTAACATTGAGTAAGGCAGCGTCAGGAGTTGAAGAGTACAATAATTTGAATCGCAGTAACTATGGAAGCAATATAGTAAAATACTACAGTTCAATTTATTTTGTAACAATTGCTCTTTTAGTCTTTTATTAAATAATTAAGCAACAAAAAAGTACCATGCTTTAAGAATAAAACTACGTATAACTTGGAAAAAAATGTAGAACATTTTTTTTCAATATTCTCTCGACCCGTTATTTATTAACCTCGTTGGAGCTCGGTAAATAAAATGCCTCGAGAATAGTGAAAAAAGTTCTACTTTTTTCCCGTAATAAATAATTATATTTCCCACATAATTCGTTAATGTATAATTGATCACGCTTGTAACCCTCGTTAGGCAAACATTCCAGAGTCAGCCGGAATTGAAGCACGTTTGTATATATAATAAATATTTATTGCTGTAACACTTTACGATTCGAATGCACGTTTCTCATATGACCTTCTCTTATTATTGGGAAATTTATTAACTCTTTAATTATAATATTAGTTTTAAATAAAATAAAACAAAATAAAATTATTAATTAATAGTTAAATAGGCCGAATCACCTATACCAGATCCAATACTCTATCAATTCAATTTGAGAAATTCCTCCAAAAATATATTACACTATTTTCTAACAGTAATAGTTTTTCATGTACGCCATTTTCTCTTCAGCAGGAGTTTCTTGTTTCCTATTATTACAATATTAGAAAACTACATACAATACAAACCTGAAAAGTTTACAAAGTTCTGATTGTGTGATAAACCCATCCATCAGACAACAGTATACACCAAAGGGTTACTTCACACATAAGTATGTACTGTATGTATATATGTAATATAGATATCATTTTAAACCGGCAAGTATTTTAAGTAACATTATAGGGTGATTGTATTTGTTTTTTTGTGTAAATATTTAAGATTTTTCGGGTGTAAACAATCTCGGGTATTGGTACAACTTTTGTTCCGTCTTTATGAAACGGACAACCTTTGGTGCGTATTGATTTTATATGACGCTGTATATATGTACTGTTAATGTACACTTAATGTACATGTAATATAAACATTGACCTATGTGCTGTTCGCTGTTGTTACAAAATTATTAATTTCCTAACTTATTTTAATGATAACACCAATGCCCAAGCGTGAGATTCCTCTTCAGATATGTTGTATAACCGGTTTAGAAATAATGCAACATTATTGCTGTTCAGTTTTAACTGCTACGCAAATACTTTGCAAACGTGTGAGTGAACTGATTTCTGAACAGATTCGAAATATTTCAATGGAAGAACCTATAAGTAAGAAAACAATAGTTTTTTCATGTATTAGCTTAGCAATAATTAATGTAGAGGCAATGCCCTTACGGAATATATTCCACAGCGCGAACATTTGAGCTCAATCCCATTACTGTGATATCGTCTTATACAGCTGCGTTATTAACTATTTATGCCATAGGCTTCATTTTGCATTTTAGTGAAGGGGGCTAATGCTAACATTTAGTGGTGCTTTATTAATAATTTTTTTCAGGTTAAAATGTCATCTTCATTTAATATTAGACACTTATGCAATACACTTATGTCACAATATTGTGTTTCTGTAGTCACTATGCACAAATTTATATTTGTTTTAAATTCATTGTGAAAAGCATTTTAGTATATTATATTGAGTTTTAAAACATTTTGGTGGTTATTGAAGCAAACTCATTGTTTTGATACAATTTAATTACCTGGAACTTCTTAATTAGTTAATAAACGTCTATCACGCCATCTCTCTTGTACGGATTTCCTTTAGGACACAACGAGGTCCACTTTTACTCCCAAAGTTACCATGTCTATCTCGCCATCTCTCTTGTACGGATTTCCTTTAGGACACAACGAGGTCCACTTTTACTCCCAAAGTTACAACGTCTATCTCGCCATCTCTCTTGTACGGATTTCCTTTAAGACACAACTAGGTCCACTTTTACTCCCAAAGTTACAACGTCTATCTAGCCATTTATCTCTCTTGTACGGATTTCCTTTAAGACACTTTTACTCCCAAAGTTTCAACGTTTATCTCGTTGTACGGATTTATTTATAAATCCGTTAAATTTACTTATATATGATAAAGTAAATATTTATATCTCAATTCGAAACTGTAAATCACACGAATTTGGGAAGGTCGATGGGAATGTGAGAAGGTAGGAATATTAGAAGACGGGTGTGGGAAAGTGGATTTGAATGTGGCAATATGGATGGGGTATGTTTTATCAATTGAGGGTCAATAAACTATGTTGTTACCAATTGAGGGAAAATTGCAGGTTTCAAAGGCAGGATATTTTCTAACCAGAGCAATTAACAATATATGGACAGGTTACAAAGGCGGACTTTTGTAACCAAAGATTATCAATTGATGGAATTGAACAGTTAACAGAGGCAGGGTTTTGAACAAAACTAATAAACGATGTTGTTACCATTGAGAGAAACGAATAGGTTAGGTAGAAGCTTTTTTTTTATAACCTAAACAACATACTATATTGCATCACTCCTATTTTTTCCCACCATTCCACATTCCCATCCACCTGTTCACATTCCCATCCACTTCACATTCCCACTTCCCAATCCATTTATCCACACTCCTATCTAAATTCCCATTCATATTTCCACCTATCTTCCACATTCCTACATTCCCATCCATCTTTCCAAATTCCAATTCATCTTCCCAGATTCCCATCCATCTTCCCTCATTCCCACATTCTCATCTATCTTCCAATTTTCCCACATTCTACCCATATTCCATCATTCCCATCTTCCTTCATTTCCACCCATCTTCCCACATTCCCATCCACCTTCCCACATTCCAATCCACATTGCCGCATTTTTATATTCCCACTTCCAAATCCATTTTCCACATTCCTATCCAAATTCCCATATTTCCACCTATCTCCCACATTCCCATCCATCTTTCCAAATTCCAATTCATCTTCCCATATTCCTATCTTCCCACCCCATCCAACTTCCCACAATCCTATCCACCTTCCCACATTGCCATCCATCTTCCCACATTCCCATCCATCTTTCCAAATTCCTATTCATCTTCCCATATTCCTATCTTCCCACATTCCCATCTACCTTCACACATCCCATCCATTTTCCCACATTTCTAGCAATATTCCCACATTCCCATCATCCCACAATGCCATCCATCTTCTCACATTCCCATTCATCTTCCCACATTGCCATCCATATTCCCACATTGCCATCCATCTTCCCACATTCGCATCCACCTTCCCCCATTCCCATCTACCTTCACACATCCCATCCAACTTCACACAATCCTATCCATCTTCCCACATTCCCATACATCTTCCCACATTCCCATCCATCTTCCCACATTCCCATCCATCCCACTAAAATCCCATCTTTCTAAATTATCATGTTCCCACATTCCCATCTTCGAACATTCCCATCCATCTTCCCACATTTCCATCCATCTTCCCACATTCCAATCCATCTCACTAAAATCCCATCTTTCTAAATTATCATCTTCCCACATTCTCATCTTCCCACATTCACATCCTCCCATCTTCCAACATTCCCAACTTCACACATTCCCAACTTCACATATTCCCATCTTCCCATATTCCCATCTTCCAACATTCACATCTTCACACATTCCCATCCATCTTCCCACATTCCAACTTTCCAACATTCACATCTTTACACATTCCCATCCATCTTCCCACATTTCCCATCTTACACATTCCTATCGTATGGAATCTGCTGCGTCATAACAAACAATTAATCTTCTCACCCAACCATCTTCCAAGGTAACAGCAAAGTTTACACGAATATCCATCGTTTGATCGTCTGGTTGGTTGGAAAGCTGACTGTAAAACTGCTCAATAATGATGACTTCACTATACCGTACATCGTGTGTTTCCCAGAAACTCAAGTATTTCCCAAGACATCCCAACAAGCGATACAGTGGGTGTTCGCGTTACGGCTACTGTAGCGCTCTACAGCTAACTGTCGCGTATCGGCTACTCTATTGTCTTGGCCTTACAGAGGGAATCATTATAAATATTATTCTATGGTGTTTACGTACAGATGAGGTCCGAAAAATGTAATTTAATCATGTTTTGCAGCATGTGAGTTTCAGGGGGGGGGGGGGGGGGGATGAGAGATTTTACCATCTTTCCTATTTCTTTCCTATTATTTCCTGTTAGCGCGAGGGAATGCGAAAGAATATGTCGATACTCACATGCTGTAAAACATTATTACATTACAATTTTCGGACCTCCTCTGTACGTAAAGACCATAGAATAATATTGATAATGATTCCTTATGTAAAACCAAGACAATAGATTATCTGAAACGCGACAATTTGCCGTAACGCGACTTTTTTGAGTAGCCGTACCGCGACTTTCAAAGTCGAGTTACAACATTGCAGTTTGTGCCCCAAAAACAACTAGGGTGTATTCAATCTCCCTAAAATAACTACTTGTCAACCAAAAACAATTCTTCCAGCACCAAATATTTTATGGAAAATTTAATTATACAAATTCATTCATGATTTATTTCCATAAATCAAACAAATTGTTTAATCATATTATACCGACGATCCCCGGGTGAGTACAAAACAAAGACCAAAGATCCAATTGTTAACTTTCGTTTATTGTTTTGGTTCCCACAGCACGCCTCTGTAACCTGCTCCTTTTCTAACATGCTCCTTTAAGTAGCAATGGGACCTAACGCTCTTTGGGACCTAATGTGACTTTACCTCTTTGTTTTGTACAGAACGGGCAGTAAAGTCTTGGGACTTTGTTTTGTATTCACCCGACGATCCTCGTCACAATAGTCTGCAACTGAGAGTCTGTAACTAAGAGTCTGCAACTAAGAGTCTGCAACTAAGAGTTTGTAACTAAGTCTGTAACTAAGAGTCTGTAACTAAGAGTCTGTAACTGAGAGTCTGTAACTAATAGTCTATAACTAAGAGTCTGTAACTAATAGTCTGCAACTAAGAGTCTGTAACTAAGAGTCTGTAACTAAGAGTCTGTAACTAAGAGTCTGTAACTAATAGTCTGTAACTAAGAGTCTGTAACTAATAGTCTGTAACTAAGAGTCTGTAACTGAGAGTCTGTAACTGAGAGTCTGTAACTAAGAGTCTGTAACTAAGATTCTGTAACTAAGAGTCTGTAACTAATAGTCTGTAACTAAGAGTCTGTAAATAATAGTCTGTAACTAAGAGTTTGTAACTGAGAGTCTGTAACTAAGAGTCTGCAACTGAGAGTCTGTAACTAAGAGTCTGTAACTAATAGTCTGTAACTAAGAGTCTGTAACTAAGAGTCTGTAACTAATAGTCTGTAACTAAGAGTCTGTAACTAATAGTCTGTAACTAAGAGTCTGTAACTGAGATTCTGTAACTGAGAGTCTGTAACTAAGAGTCTGTAACTAAGAGTCTGTAACTAAGAGTCTGTAACTAAGAGTCTGTAACTAATAGTCTGTAACTAAGAGTCTTAACTAAGAGTCTGTAACTAATAGTCTGTAACTAAGAGTCTGTAACTGAGAGTCTGTAACTGAGAGTCTGTAATAAGAGTCTGCAACTAAGAGTCTGTAACTAATAGTCTGTAACTAAGAGTCTGTAACTAAGAGTCTGTAACTAATAGTCTGTAACTAATAGTCTGTAACTAAGAGTCTGTAACTAATAACTTTAATTGAATCAAGGAATGACCGAGTTATTATCGATCAAAAATTTACGACGACGACAGACGACGTCGACAGGCAACTCGTTAATGACACCCATATGCTAAGGCTTCGCTCACTTCGTGGCTCGCCCCGCAAGCGAATTCTTTCTTGACAAGATGGTGGCGGTGGCGGGATGGACTGGGTGGGGGTGGATATGGTGGCGGGATGTTTAGATGTATTAGAGATTCAATTGGATAGGGATCAGTTGACACTGATGGATGAAGCTGATAATGAGATTCTACAAGTGATGCCTTAGATGTGGACTATTTTAAAATTTTGAAGGAGAAGGGGCTAATTGGATGTGTACACCACTTATGTTATCAATACTCTTTATTGCTTATTATGCATGTACAGTACTTTAGTTGTCGAACTGGACAGGAAATGCGGGACATGAATGTCGGTGATATTCATCACCAATTCAGTTATTTCTCCCCAGGGAATAATAACCGTCTTGAAATAAAATATAATGCACATAAAGAATTACAAAAATGAAAATATATTATATTTGTACCCCCAAAATATCCAAGCCCCATTTTAATACTTCTGCCCCCAAACTAAAGCCCTTTTAGAAATGTGGGAAACCTTGTAAAATTGGTTAATAACTCACTTATTACCAGGTTATTTAGTTATTTTCCTCATTATTTACCCTCGGGCCAGTTATAAACCCTCGGCTTCGCCTCGGGTCTATAACATGTCCCTCGGGTAAATAACTCGTAAAATAACTAAATAACCTGGTAATAAATTATGATATCATGGTATTTCAGGTCAGAAGGGCCTGATCATACTTTAGGTTCCAATTAGAGTTAGACGGAGGGTTACCAGGGAAGCATTTATTTGCTGAGCATTTATTTATTTTGGTGTTGAATAATTGTTTTTGGTGTTGAATAATTGTTTTTGGTGTTGAATAATTGATTTGATGTTGAATAATTGTTTTTGCTTTTGGTGTTGAAAAATTTATTTTGTTGTTTGAATAATTGTATTTGGGGTGACTTGATTTTATTTGGTGTTGAATAATTTTTTTTGTTTTAAATAATTTTTTTTTGGTCACATTATTTAAAATGGTGTAATATAATATTTTTTTTTTGGTGAAATTTTCATCGATTTTGGTATGACTTTAATTGGTATCCTTTTATTGCTTTATTTAATAACCGTAAACTGACGATGACGGCTGCCTGACAGTTGGCAGTTGGTGCTGGCGCTGCTGACAGGCGGGGGGCTGAAGTGTACAGCAATGGTCAGTGGACAACCTAACAACAACAACAACTGATGTTCTGGTTTGGGTCAAATCGCAATTAACTGATTAACTCTGGTAGGTCTACCGGTAAGGCTAAAAAATTGTGCTTTAATTTGCGGTGTTGTCATGGAAACGGGACAAGTTGCGCCAACCTCTATCTGGGGTAGCGCGGAGAGTCTCACGCTTGATTTCGGTCCGTATGAGACAATCCATAAATGGCGACAGATGCCGGAGTGTGCAGAATTTGTGGGCGCGAGACGCAGCAAACACACGATGGTCGCCTACAAGGAAGCCCTGTACGTGTTCGGGGGGGACGACGGACACAAAATGCTAAACGATCTCTTGCGATTCGACTGCCGGGAGTTGTCTTGGGGACGTGCGTTTGCAACGGGTACCCCACCGGCACCGCGGTACCACCATTCCGCCGTGGTGTTCCAACAATCCATGTTTATATTCGGCGGATACACCGGCGACATCTACTCCAACTCAAATCTACGCAATAAGAACGATCTCTTCGAGTATAAGTTCTCGACGGGGCAGTGGAACGAGCGGGTTATAGAAGGAACGACCCCGGTGGCTCGTTCCGCGCACGGGGCTGTCATTTACGACGACAAGATGTGGATATTCGCTGGGTACGATGGAAGCGCGCGACTAAATGACATGTGGACGTTGAGTTTGAATCCAGAGGTGAAGAGTTCGACCCCTACTAGGCGCTGGGAGAGAGTGGACCACTGGGGTGAGGTTCCTCCTTCTTGTTGTAACTTCGCTATAACCGTAGCTCGCGATTCTATTTTCGTATTCAGCGGCCAATCTGGAGCTAAAATAGCTAATAATTTGTTTCAGTTTCGTTTCTCCAACAGACAGTGGATGAAGTTAACTACGGACCATCTGTTACCAGACCTTTGGCCCCCTCCATCGCGGCGGTATGGACACACGATGGTTCACCACGGTAGGTATCTGTACGTGTTCGGAGGCGGTTCCGGTAACAGTCATCCCAACGAGCTGTACCGCTACGATCTGGACGCCTATTCCTGGTCGGTTAACGAGACGTCCTCGGTTAGCGAGACCCCCAACGGTAGGCTGTTTCACTCGGCTGCCGTAGTTGGCGACGCGCTGTTTATATTCGGGGGGACCGTGGAGAACAACATTAGGTAAGTTTAATACGGTATGTTTATTCAAACTCTCTGATACGCGAAGTTTAAGAACTCAAATCAACGTTGTTCAGTTGTTGGGACGTAATTTGTATGGATATGATTTTATAACCCCAAGCCGCAATCATTTGTTTCTCTTTAAATAATTTGACTTTTGGGGGTACCTCAGTTGGTTGAGCGCCGGGCCTGCAATCTATTGGTTGTAGGTTCGACTCCCACCAGGGTCCATTCAGCCTTTTATCCACTGGGGATCAGTTGAATTACTGGAAGCAAAAACTAAGGATAGGATTAGCCCCCCCACCCCACTGCCACTCCTACCCTCGGGTAGCAATTATCGAAGGAGGATCCTTCGGGTCGCCTCCGGCCTCGGCCGACTGTTTGCTTTTCTTGCATTTTATATTTGGTCAAAGGATTTAATATGCCAAAGTAACTACCGGTAACAGCCAAGGTAACACATTCTTTCATTACATCTAGGCCATCCTGTCATCAAGAGACCGAAAATTAGTCAAGAAAGAATCAAAGAAAAATATACAATTCATCATTCTATATATATTAAAGATTTACAATGAAATAATTGATATATTGAATACCATACTTTCTTTCTTCTGATGTTTTGTTGTTAATAAATTAATTTAATTAGTTAATTAGCCACGTTTCTGTAATTGTACCGTACCACGCTATTCTGTTTAGGAGCGGAGAGATCTACCGTTTCCAGTTGTCGTCCTACCCCAAATCTACACTAAAGTCGGACTTCTCTAAACTGCTAGACGGGAGTCAATTGGGAGACCTCGAGTTCGTACTGGGGCCCAACGGGGCCGTGGTCACAGCCCACGTCGCCATGGTGGCGGCCCGGTCGCATTACCTGCGAGCCACGATTGTAGAAGCGATGAAAGCGCGTAGAAGTAGCGTCGAGAAGCATCTGGGTCCTGACGCCGATAACGATGCATCTACTGCAGTAGAACCACTGCGCGTAGTTCTACCCAACAAAGTAGAAGTTAAACCCTTCCGTATGGCGCTAATGTACATCTACACGGACGGCATAGCAACCAACGGGGCGGTATCCAGCGAGGACAGATGTTCCCCAACCGCCGTTATACTCATGGTCGACGTCTACCATCTGGCTATCTGTCTGCAACTAAAAGGACTCGAGATGCTCTGCATACAGTACCTTGACAACTGTATATGTCTGGACAACGTGTTGCTCATACTCGTAAAGGGCAACCAGCTGGAGTTGGATAACCTTAAGGAACGTTGTATGCGATTCATCATCAAGGAATCCAACTACAACCGAATTATAATGATGCGAGAGTTCGAGAGTCTCCCGAAGGAGTTGTTGGTGGAGGTTATCCGACGCGATCGTTTCGGGCCGTTGTTCGCAGCTCCGGAATCCCACTCCGACTCCGATACCAAGACGCCCTCCCTCGAGTTGGACCTAAAGACCTTCCTGTGCGGCAGTGTAGGTCGTGACTTTACCGACGTGGTTCTGCGGGTCAACGGGGCAGCGGTTCCCGCTCATAAGGCCATTCTAGCGGCGCGATCCGCCTACTTCGAGGCGTTGTTTCGCTCCTATATGCCGTCCAGTGGGGAGGTAGACATCAGTATAGGCGACACAATCCCGACTCTACAATCGTTTAACTCCCTCCTGCGGTATATTTATTACGACGACGCTTCGATGCCCCCAGAAGACTCTCTTTATTTGTTTGCGGCGCCACATTTCTACGGATTCACAAACAACCGACTACAGGCGTTCTGTAAACACAATCTAGAAACTAATATAACAACGGGGAACGTGATCCACATACTGGAGGCTACTGACTCGATAGGCGCTCTCGATATGAAGAATCATTGTCTCAATATTATCGTTTGCCATTTTAAGAGGATCGCCAAGTTGCCGAAAGTTCGAACTTTGCGGAGGGAATTGTTACTGGATATTATCGATGCGTTGTCTGAGTCGCAGATCGGAGCGCAATCGGCAGAAATTATGGAGTAATTCGTAAACCAATTGGCGGACCAGTGCAGATTAACCTTGTTAATCAACTAACAGCTGTAGCTGCAGTATTAGTAGCTGCAGTATTAATAGCTGCAGTATTAATAGCTGTATTAGTAACTGTAGTATTAATAGCTGCAGTATTAGTAGCTGCAGTATTAGTAGCTGCAGTATTAATAGCTGTAGTATTAATAGCTGCAGTATTAATAGCTGTAGTATTAATAGCTGCAGTATTAGTAGCTGCAGTATTAGTAGCTGCAGTATTAATAGCTGCAGTATTAATTGCTGCAGTATTAGTAGCTGCAGTATTAATAGCTGCAGTATTAATAGCTGTAGTATTAGTAGCTGCAGTATTAATAGCTGTAGTATTATTAGCTGCAGTATTAGTAGCTGCAGTATTAATAGCTGTAGTATTAATAGCTGCAGTATTAATAGCTGCAGTATTAATAGCTGTAGTATTAATAGCTGCAGTATTAGTAGCTGCAGTATTAATAGCTGCAGTATTAGTAGCTGCAGTATTAGTAGCTGCAGTATTGATAGCTGCAGTATTAGTAGCTGTAGTATTATTAGCTGTAGTATTAATAGCTGTAGTATTAATAGCTGTAGTATTAATAGCTGCAGTATTAATAGCTGTAGTATTAATAGCTGCAGTATTGATAGCTGCAGTATTAATAGCTTTAGTAGTAGTAGCTGCAGTATTAGTAGCTGCAGTATTAATAGCTGTAGTATTAATAGCTGCAGTATTATTAGCTGTAGTATTAGTAGCTGCAGTATTAATAGCTGTAGTATTATTAGCTGCAGTATTAGTAGCTGCAGTATTAGTAGCTGCAGTATTAGTAGCTGCAGTATTAATAGGTGCAGTATTAATAGCTGTAGTATTATTAGCTGCAGTATTAGTAGCTGCAGTATTAGTAGCTGCAGTATTAGTAGCTGCAGTATTAATAGCTGCAGTATTAATAGCTGTAGTATTAATAGCTGTAGTATTAATAGCTGCAGTATTAATAGCTGTAGTATTAGTAGCTGCAGTATTAGTAGCTGCAGTATTAGTAGCTGCAGTATTAGTAGCTGCAGTATTAGTAGCTGCAGTATTAGTAGCTGCAGTATTAGTAGCTGCAGTATTAATAGCTGTAGTATTAATAGCTGCAGTATTAGTAGCTGCTGTATTAATAGCTCTAGTATTATTAGCTGCAGTATTAGTAGCTGCAGTATTAGTAGCTGCAGTATTAGTAGCTGCAGTATTAATAGCTGCAGTATTAGTAGCTGCAGTATTAGTAGCTGCAGTATTAATAGCTGCAGTATTAATAGCTGTAGTATTATTAGCTGCAGTATTAGTAGCTGCTGTATTAATAGCTCTAGTATTATTAGCTGCAGTATTAGTATCTGCAGTATTAGTAGCTGCAGTATTAGTAGCTGCAGTATTAGTAGCTGCAGTATTAATAGCTGCAGTATTAATAGCTGTAGTATTATTAGCTGCAGTATTAATAGCTGCAGTATTAATAGCAGTAGTATTAATAGCTGCAGTATTAATAGCTGGAGTATTATTAGCTGCAGTATTAGTAGCTGCTGTATTAATAGCTCTAGTATTATTAGCTGTAGTATTAGTAGCTGCAGTATTAGTAGCTGCAGTATTAGTAGCTGCAGTATTAGTAGCTGCAGTATTAGTAGCTGCAGTATTAGTAGCTGCAGTATTAATAGCTGTAGTATTAGTAGCTGCAGTATTAATAGCTGCAGTATTAATAGCTGTAGTATTAGTAGCTGCAGTATTAATAGCTGCAGTATTAGTAGCTGCAGTATTAATAGCTGCAGTATTAATAGCTGTAGTATTATTAGCTGCAGTATTAATAGCTGCAGTATTAATAGCAGTAGTATTAATAGCTGCAGTATTAATAGCTGGAGTATTATTAGCTGCAGTATTAGTAGCTGCAGTATTAGTAGCTGCAGTATTAGTAGCTGCAGTATTAGTAGCTGCAGTATTAGTAGCTGCAGTATTAGTAGCTGCAGTATTAATAGCTGTAGTATTATTAGCTGCAGTATTAGTAGCTGCTATATTAATAGCTCTAGTATTATTAGCTGCAGTATTAGTATCTGCAGTATTAGTAGCTGCAGTATTAGTAGCTGCTGTATTAATAGCTCTAGTATTATTAGCTGCAGTATTAGTATCTGCAGTATTAGTAGCTGCAGTATTAGTAGCTGCAGTATTAATAGCTGTAGTATTATTAGCTGCAGTATTAATAGCTGCAGTATTAGTAGCTGCAGTATTAATAGCTGCAGTATTAATAACTGCAGTATTAGTAGCTGCAGTATTAATAGCTGCAGTATTAGTAGCTGCAGTATTAGTAGCTGTAGTATTAATAGCTGCAGTATTAGTAGCTGCCATATTAATAGCAGCAGTATTAATAGCTGCAGTATTAGTAGCTGCAGTATTAGTATCTGCAGTATTAGTAGCTGCAGTATTAGTAGCTGCAGTATTAGTAGCTGCAGTATTAATAGCTGCAGTATTAGTAGCTGTAGTATTAGTAGCTGTAGTATTAATAGCTGCAGTATTAGTAGCTGCAGTATTAATAGCAGCAGTATTAGTATCTGCAGTATTAGTAGCTGCAGTATTAGTATCTGCAGTATTAGTAGCTGCAGTATTAGTAGCTACAGTATTAGTAGCTGCAGTATTAATAGCTGCAGTATTAGTAGCTGCAGTATTAATAGCAGCAGTATTAATAGCTGCAGTATTAGTAGCTGCAGTATTAGTAGCTGCAGTATTAGTAGATGCAGTATTAGTAGCTGCAGTATTAGTAGCTGCAGTATTAATAGCTGCAGTATTAATAGCTGTAGTATTATTAGCTGCAGTATTAATAGCTGTAGTATTATAGCTGGAGTATTATTAGCTGCAGTATTAATAGCTGTAGTATTAATAGCTGCAGTATTAATAGCTGCAGTATTAGTAACTGTAGTATTAATAGCTGCAGTATTAATAGCTGTAGTATTGATAGCTGCAGTATTAGTAGCTGCAGTATTAGTAGCTGCAGTATTAATAGCTGTAGTATTAATAGCTGTAGTATTAATAGCTGCAGTATTATTAGCTGTAGTATTAATAGCTGCAGTATTAATAGCTGTAGTATTAATAGCTGTAGTATTAATAGCTGCAGTATTAATAGCTGCAGTATTAGTAACTGTAGTATTGATAGCTGCAGTATTAGTAGCTGCAGTATTAGTAGCTGCAGTATTAATAGCTGTAGTATTAATAGCTGTAGTATTAATAGCTGCAGTATTAATAGCTGTAGTATTAATAGCTGCAGTATTAATAGCTGCAGTATTAATAGCTGCAGTATTAATAGCTGTAGTATTAATAGCTGTAGTATTAATAGCTGCAGTATTATTAGCTGCAGTATTATTAGCTGCAGTATTAGTAGCTGCTGTATTAATAGCTCTAATATTATTAGCTGCAGTATTAGTAGCTGCAGTATTAGTAGCTGCAGTATTAATAGCTGTAGTATTAATAGCTGCAGTATTAATAGCTGCAGTATTAATAGCTGTAGTATTAGTAGCTGCAGTATTAATAGCTGCAGTATTGATAGCTGCAGTATTAGTAGCTGCAGTATTAATAGCTGCAGTATTGATAGCTGCAGTATTAATAGCTGCAGTATTGATAGCTGCAGTATTAGTAGCTGCAGTATTAATAGCTGCAGTATTGATAGCTGCAGTATTAGTAGCTGCAGTATTAATAGCTGCAGTATTAATAGCTGCAGTATTAATAGCTGTAGTATTGGTAGCTGCAGTGTTGATAGCTGCAGTATTAGTAGCTGTAGTATTAATAGCTGTAGTATTAATAGCTGTAGTATTATAGCTGTAGTATTATTAGCTGCAGTATTAATAGCTGCAGTATTAGTAGCTGCAGTATTAGTAGCTGCAGTATTGATAGCTGCAGTATTAGTAGCTGTAGTATTATTAGCTGTAGTATTAATAGCTGTAGTATTAATAGCTGTAGTATTAATAGCTGCAGTATTAATAGCTGTAGTATTAATAGCTGTAGTATTAATAGCTGTAGTATTAATAGCTGTAGTATTAATAGCTGCAGTATTAATAGCTGCAGTATTAATAGCTGCAGTATTAATAGCTGTAGTATTAGTAGCTGCAGTGTTGATAGCTGCAGTATTAGTAGCTGTAGTATTAATAGCTGCAGTATTAATAGCTGTAGTATTAATAGCTGTAGTATTAATAGCTGTAGTATTAGTAGCTGCAGTGTTGATAGCTGCAGTATTAGTAGCTGTAGTATTAATAGCTGCAGTATTAATAGCTGTAGTATTATAGCTGTAGTATTATTAGCTGCAGTATTAATAGCTGCAGTATTAGTAGCTGCAGTATTAGTAGCTGCAGTATTGATAGCTGCAGTATTAGTAGCTGTAGTATTATTAGCTGTAGTATTAATAGCTGTAGTATTAATAGCTGTAGTATTAATAGCTGCAGTATTAATAGCTGTAGTATTAATAGCTGCAGTATTGATAGCTGCAGTATTAATAGCTTTAGTAGTAGTAGCTGCAGTATTAGTAGCTGCAGTATTAATAGCTGCAGTATTGATAGCTGCAGTATTAGTAGCTGCAGTATTAATAGCTGCAGTATTGATAGCTGCAGTATTAATAGCTGCAGTATTGATAGCTGCAGTATTAGTAGCTGCAGTATTAATAGCTGCAGTATTGATAGCTGCAGTATTAATAGCTGTAGTATTAGTAACTGTAGTATTAATAGCTGCAGTATTAATAGCTGTAGTATTAATAGCTGTAGTATTAATAGCTGTAGTATTAATAGCTGCAGTATTGATAGCTGCAGTATTAATAGCTGTAGTATTAATAGCTGTAGTATTAGTAGCTGCAGTATTAGTAGCTGCAGTATTAATAGCTGCAGTATTGATAGCTGCAGTATTAGTAGCTGTAGTATTAATAGCTGTAGTATTAATAGCTGCAGTATTAATAGCTGCAGTATTAATAGCGCTGTAGTATTAGTAGCTGCAGTTTATTGGGTAAAATTGCGATATTTTAGACTCATCATCGGAAGGTCCTCGTTCGATCCCTAGATGGAGCAGCACTGTTTGGGCTCATCATCCAGAAGGCCCTGGTTCGATCCCTAGATGGGGCAGCATTGTTTGGACTCCCCATCCAGAAGGCCCTGGTTCGATCCCTAGATGGGGCAGCATTGTTTGGACTCCGCATCCAGAAGGCCCTGGTTATATCCTTAGATGGGGCAGCATTGTTTGGGCTCCCCATCCAAAAGGCCCTGGTTCGATCCCTAGATGGGGCAGCACCATTTGGGCTCCCGATCCAGAAAGTCCTGGTTTGATCCCTAGATGGGGCAGCACTGTTTGTGCTCCCCATCCAGAAGTCCCTGGTTCGATCCCTAGATGGAGCAGTACTGTTTGGGTTCCCCATCCAGAACGTCCTGGTTCGATCACATGGGGCAGTACTGTTTGGGTTCCCCATCCAGAACGTCCTGGTTCGATCCCTAGATGGGGTAGCACAGTTTGGACTCCCCATCCAGAAGGCCCTGATTCGATTCCTAGATGGAACAGCACTGTTTGGGCTCCCCATCCAGAAGGCCCTGGTTCGATCCCTAGATGGGGCAGTACTGTTTGGCTTCCCTATCCAGAACGTCCTGGTTCGATCCCTAGATAGGGCAGTACTGTTTGGGTTCCCCATCCAGAACGTCCTGGTTCGATCCATAGATGTGGCAGCACTGTTTGTGCTCCCCATCCAGAAGGCCCTGGTTCGATCCCTAGATGGGGCAGTACTGTTTGGCTTCCCTATCCAGAACGTCCTGGTTCGATCCCTAGATGGGGCAGTACTGTTTGGGTTCCCCATCCAGAACGTCCTGGTTCGATCCCTAGATGGGGCAGCACTGTTTGGGCTCCCCATCCAGAAGGCCCTGGTTCGATCCCTAGATGGGGCAGCACTGTGTGGGCTCCTCATCCAGAACGTCTGGTTCGATCCCTTGATGGGGCAGCACCGTTTGGGCTCCCCATCCAGAAGGCCCTGGTTCGATCCCTAGATGGGGCAGCACTATTTGGGATCCCCATCCTGAAGGCACTGGTTCGTTCCCTTGATGGGGCAGCACTGTTTGGGCTCCTCATCCAGAACGTCTGGTTCGATCCCTTGATGGGGCAGCACTGTTTGGGCTCCCCATCCAGAAGGCCCTGGTTCGATCCCTAGATGGGGCAGCACTGTTTGGGCTCCTCATCCAGAACGTCTGGTTCGATCCCTTGATGGGGCAGCACCGTTTGGGCTCCTCATCCAGAAGGCCCTGGTTCGATCCCTAGATGGGGCAGCACTGTTTGGGATCCCCATCCTGAAGGCACTGGTTCGTTCCCTAGATGGGGCAGCACCGTTTGGGCTCCCGATCCAGGTAGTCCTTGTTTGATCCCCAGATGGGGCAGCATTGTTTGGGATCCCCATCCAGAAGGACCTGGTGCGATCCCTAGATGGGGCAGCACTGTTTAGCCAGAGTGCATTAAAAACTGCAGCCTACCCCAACTCTATCGTATAATCTAATTTATTTTTTATTTTTTTCTATATAACGATTAGATAAATATACATATTTTGTAATTATCAATATAATTTATATATAAAATTGTTTGCGTGGCGTATCGGTAAATAATTTAATTTAATAATTTGTGTCTGGCACTGTTGTAGTGAGGAGAGTACTATGTATGCATTACATTTAATCAGTATTGTATCCTCTTAAATGGTCGACGCTTTAACTAATTATGCACTATTAAGGCTTTACCCATTACTACTTAGTTACATGAACATAATGTCCATTTTTTATGCTAAATAGTTTTATTAAATTACCACATATCGTAGGGTCATTCTCAACAAAAGTGGCCAAAACCGACTTAGAAATTGTCCGGAACGTAATTTCTGTTTAGATTGGTGAATTTTTAAACGGTAAAATGTTTTATATATGAAACT
Organism: Nemertoderma westbladi; assembly: GCA_032718475.1. NCBI lineage: Eukaryota > Metazoa > Xenacoelomorpha > Nemertodermatida > Nemertodermatidae > Nemertoderma > Nemertoderma westbladi. The sequence goes on along the minus strand of JAUCBJ010006257.1, from coordinate 37,139 downwards.
TGGCCTGAAAATTCTGCTCATCATGTTTTCAGGGTTGAAAAATCCCTGCATATTACCATATTTCTCTGTCAAACGCTAAAAAATAGCATTTTTAACACTTGTTTAAAGAATTTGCATAACATTTAGAGAGCAGTAGAATGACCCCATTATGGTCCTTGGTGTACAAACTATATATCATTCGGAAGCTTGAAAATTTTCCTACATTCTCAGATTAGTTTTTGGAGGATACAAATACTTCCGTTCCAGTAACAGCATAAAATATTATTAAATTTCAATATGACCCCTGTAATGTCCCAAATGTTAAATAGAGGTTCGAAAGAAGCTATAAGAAGTTATCAGTCGGTATGATGATGCGCAAATCCAGCCTCAATTATTACAGAACACAATAAAAAAAACCTTATTGAAAACGATCCAGTAGTTGCCGAGATTTTAACATCTATATGTGACAAACCCGGTATGTTCAAGATGTTTTGTCCCATGTTTTCCATTACTAATTCTGCATATAAATTTGCATGTAACATTTTGAATTAACAAAATAAAGTTATTATAGCAGATTAAAACATGGGCAATACAGCCATTGTTACTTCCAACTTCAATATTAAAGTGTGCTCCCTACACATTCAATATCAAGATCAATTTGTCCCTCCATGTAATGGCCCTGTAATTGTCCCACAAATTACGTGTGCGAGATGCCATTACAGTGAGGGACTGTCCCTTCTCTGTAATGGGAAATTTAGTATTGATTCTATGGCACACTAATTGGTGGGAAATTTGAAAAGCATCTGTATTTGGTCATTTAATTTCAGGACTTAACTTTTCTGTTTTAATTAACTTACACCGTACCATTCTACTAACATAGATTAATTATGTATGGTCCGTTAAATTTACAAAATGGAAACACGAAACCATGCCTTCCACCATGCGAACTATTATGTACGAAGCATTCAAGTGCAGTGAAAGACTTCGCTATTTTGGATTTTACAGGGTTTGATATGTCGGATGCTGAACTTTACCCCTCAATTATTGATTCTCTCCAATTTTTGTCTGAATGAAAACTTTATATAATTTCGAAGTTTATTGAATTTCGAATTCACTCTGTCCGAACTAATTTTGTTTCTAGGCTATTGTAGCAACTTACGAATAGTTTGGAATTGTCTGATTTTGGTTTCTTTTCTGTGGTCGATTATATTAATTTTTAAAAATAATACACAATTTTGACAAAACTTATCTTTCTCGGAAAACTTACTAAAAAGTTATGTATGGAAAATTTACTAAATACATACGTACATGACTATTATATTGTTACAACGTGGGGACATCGCATTACACGGTAGGCCTACCAATAGATGAATATATTGTTACAGGGCTGGGACATCGCATTACAGGGGCAATTTACAGCCTAAAAATTCGTATTACATGGAGGGACAAACCATTACAGGCGGGACACATACTTTACCTTGATTATTTCTTTAAGATTTTATCTAACATCTCGGAGATTGTCACCATTGAATTCTCCTTAAAAAATGCTTTCAGAATATATATAGTTTTGTATGGTTTCAATGGAGTTCAAATTTCAGGAATATTTCAGTTCTATTTGGCCACTTTCGGTGAGAATCACCCCGTAGCTTAAGAGTGTCATAAAGGCCCTTTAAGTTTATTTTTGTCGCATTTTACTTTTTCATACAATTCCAAACTGGTGAATTTTGAACACTTTAACCAATGGAATGTGATGATTATTGCGTGGTAAAGTGATACCCAATAATCCTATTGGGAAATATTTTACTGCAGAAAGGCCCTATATATATCTCTATATTATATTTTATTGGCTCTCCTGAACAATTGAAATTTCTGACTTAGTTCCTTATGACACTTAAGCTACGATTTGTATTTATAAGACAGAGGCACTAATATTAATCAATATTCCTTAAATATATTATAATTTGTTCGATTTTTTTCTAATATAAAAAAAATAATCAGTTATTCAGATAACAGTTGAAATATAATATAACTCCAAACTTAAGGGGAGTAGTACAGGCATTTTATCCAATATCCATACAAACTACTATTAAGCCTCCGTACACTTTTGGAACGCTTTAGATTACTTTATAGGCCAACTGTTCTTGCATTCAACCGGAATTTAACGGGCTTTCAGGAAGACCAATTGGTTTATTTTGAATTTCTATTTAAAGACCAAATTTAAAAAAAAATAGCCAAATAATTTGTGTCACAAACATTAAAATCACAATGCGGTACTTATAGGTAAATAATATAAAACAACTTGTGACGGGATCCGAGAGGATCCCGGTTTATCCGGTGTTGTTTACGTACGCGTCCCCGCCGTGTGAATGGAAAGAGTTGTTGTTCCAGTGTCGTTATTAATGATATATTGTACTGAGATAACAGTAGATAGCACAGTTAACCGGTATATGGATAAATGATAGTGATTGGTGACGGCGGTGACGGTCTTAACTGTAACCGTACTGCCGTGACTGTACTGGGATAACTGAATGGAATGATACAACAGACTGGTAATATATATTGCACGGTTGGCCGCATTACACTACTCAGCCGATGCCTTCCCCCCATTGGCTAATAGCTCACTTCTCACCCTCTCATCTCCCTGGGAGTGTTCCCCCTGCTGCTGTCATTCCCTCCCTCCCGGAGGTGTAACCTCTGACCCCCGCTGTGTGTGTTTCCCTTTGGGGTTTGTTGCCCCGCTTATTGGGGTGATACAAGGTTGATTGGTAATCAACCTTGTAGTTCCAATATTGCTTAACGCCAACTTTATGGGGTTTAGTGTGGCGGAATTGAATACGCTCACACAACTAATTGGTATACCTTCTTATTCTACGGTAAAAAATGATCCTAGTGAGAATATTACAAGTATATAAATCAAATGGCAGCTGAAAAAATGTACCGAAAGAATTCTAAAATCTCATTTTGAGAAAAATCCAGTTAAAATTTGAACCTTCCCGCGCAAAAACTGTCTGTTATTATGAAATAATGACTGTCAATATATACCTAGCCATAAGAAAGCACAAAACCATGCTAAGAATTTTGCTATGGGGTTTTCGTGGTCGCTGATTTCATTTCTGAGGTCAGTTTTCACTTTTAATGAAATTTTGTTAGTCTGTATGTATGTCTGTCTGTCGGTCTTTTTTCTGACCATCCGACAATCTGTCCGTCAAATATAAGAAAAGGTCATACAATCTAGTAAAAAGTTTAGCTAGAGGGGTTTTCCTGGTCGCATAATTCATTTCGATGGTCAGATTTAACATTTGATGGCTTCCAAATTGTATGTTTGGCAGTCAGTCTGTCGTATATATTTTGACGGAGAGACTGACAGGCATACAGACAGAAACGACGCGGCCAAATTTGAAGAATGACATCAGAAATGAAGTCAACGACCACGAAAACCCATAGAGGTAATTTTTTTAGATAGATAGTTTTTATTGACTGACAGACATACTGATGGACAAACCGACAGTCAATCGGACAGACAGCCATATCTCGAGAGGTAAGGCAGATCTTGCTAAACGGTTTTCAAATTTGGAATCTTGATAAAAATTTGCTCTAGATGAAACAGGAAAAAATTTGAAAAAAAATTGGATGCCTGTACTACTCCCCTTAAAAATAAGATCGTTTTTCATTACTTGGTGGCTGCAAGTATTATTAATTAAATAATAATTATTAATAATAAAATATAGACGTCTGATTAATTTTGCGCGATTTATCGTGTTGCTTGATGAGAGCCTATTTGGAGCTGAAGATTATATCTTTATTATCATCTTTATTTACAAAACAAATTAAATTATTATCAAGCCATAAACAGGAATTCGTTTTACATTATTGTAACTCCTTACCTGGAGCAGGGTCAGGGATACGGATCAGTATCCGGTTTCTATCATTAAACATTGTCTCTATAGAAGTCAACTTGTTTTACCTTTTTAGGGTGTAATCTGCGGATCCGTGCAGTGCTCATTTATCAACTTGGTTCACATATAGACTTTCAACTTTCATCTCATAAAAAAAAATTAGCTATATTGTTGCACAATACTTAGTCGGTAAATAGTTGTTAATTTTGATTGGTTGTCAATACTAAAAATGCCAACTTTCAATAAGAAGATGACTAAAGGGGATTTTGAAAGTTTCATGTTGAAAGTTATTGATAGTAACAATGTGTTAGCAAGCTGTATTTTTCGAGGTGTTTGTTATTATACATTTATTTATAGGAAGGGATCTAGGGGTCTTTACCTCGAATGATAAGTTTATTTTACCGAAAATAACTTATCTTTTATTGGCGCAATTGTAGGACTAATCCCATCACATGCGTACTTTTTTTTTTAACCGGGTAGTGTACAAATTTAGGAATCGCGTAATTTTTCTTGAAATTAATATCTCATATCTCTCCAAACCACGTACGCGTTTCGACCTTACTGGGTCTCATCAGCGTGGTGACGGATTCGAACCTGGGCCCTAGAGGTGGAAGCCGAGACTATTGCGCCAATAAAAGATAAGTTATTTTCGGTAAAATAAACTTATCATTCGAGGTAAAGACCCCTAGATCCCTTCCTATAAATAAATGTTGAAAGTTGACTGTTTTTCTGAGTTCGTCCTCAGGCTACCATGTGTTAAATCTTTTAATTGAAAGTGAAAAGCTCATGTGATTGTGTGACTCGAACTTAAGTCAGTTAAAGTCTTAGAAAAATAATTAGGGCCTATGTAATTAATTAATGTCTAACTGTTTACACAGTTTACGAGCAATAATTGTTTAGTTGTTTATCAATAAATGCGGTACGGTAGTCACTCACTACGCCATCCACCGTCGAAGTAACGCATCAGCGTCCTGATCAGCCAATAATTGGAGGCATTTCCAACCGCCGCCCCGTTCTGTGTCTAATAAATAAATATTATCCGGATCCAACGTTAGGTTGTACCAGCTTTTAGTTAAAGACATTGCATAACGCATCATTGTTGCTACGACAACCATTTCCAAATCTGATTGGTTGAGGGTTATCTTCGCGCAATATGATTGGAGGAAGTAACGTGGTGCATTCAGAAAGCGTTCTTCATCGTACTTGCTAAATAATTCCTTAGAAATATACATTATAGCGATTCCTAGGTCAAATGCTAGGAAGGAATTTACTGTGTGACCAAAATCTAGAATGCCACGCATTTTACAATCTTCATCAACTAAAATGTTATGGCCATTAAAGTCGCCGTGAATAATCCCCCCCGTCATATTAACTTGATGAATTGCAAACTTTTCCAGGAATCTATCCAAGACGTTAGTAATGAGTTGCCTTCGATTCGGTTCTGGAATATATTCAATATATTTTCGCATTCGTTGCGCATTCCTCATGTCCCAATCAAAATCTGTGCGTGACGTAACACCCGGATGAGTGTACGTCATCAACCCTTTATCAATATCCGCGAGAAATCCGCCCAGCTGTTTCAACAGGTTGTCTGTTATTACTGACGCTTTAAATAATATCTCCCCTTCTACGTAAGAGAGAAGCCGAACTGCGCATTGATGTGATTGGTTGTTTTTGTCGAGGAATTCGCGGTACACAATATAATCTCCTCCTGTAGAACGTTGCGGTACGGGACACACAACACCTCGATCTCTTAAATGAATCATAACTTCAGTTAATCCGTCCATTAAATTGGCATTCTTAGAGTCTCTGGGATTCGAAATTTTCAACACAAATTTCCCCGTTGCTGTGGGAACCAAGTAGTTAATATCTTCATAGCTGTTCAGTGACGTCATGGATGACGTATGATGGTTGAAGTCCTTGGCGAGTATCTTTATAACCTCGTCGGTTTCGACGCGAATCTTAGTACCGGTTATATTCATGTCGTTGTTCTTGCAGTTAACGCGACTGGCGAGATTAGGCCCTACTCATTGTTAAAGAATATCAGTCTCAGAGTAGAGTGTAGACCAGTTTCAAAATGCCTTCTACGGTAGTATGTAAATATACAAATTGGTATTGAGCTGTTAATGCAACTGGAATAATAATAATATAAATTAACTGATTTATAGTCGGCTTTTAAGGAATAAAGATTGGACTTTTCCTACGATAAACATGCTTTGATAGAACTAAACCAATAACAACTACTAACTTATTTTCATAAAATAACGAATGAATTTGTATTCTTAAATTGTTACTTTTTGGTTCGAATGTACCCCAAAATAAAAGTAATTTTCTCCAGGGAAATAAGTAACCAAACGGATTGTATTGATTTTACTTTTTTTATGATTATAATAATTTTCCTTTTTTCCGGCGAAAAAAGTAAAATAAAATATTTTGGTGGAATTTCTTAAATTTTATTACATGTGTTGAAAGAGCATCGATGTTGTTGTTTGCAAGTAATTTGAGCAAAATCCCAAAAGCAAAAACTCAAAAGTTATTGCAACTTTAGTGTCTGCAAGAGGTACTCCAAAATATTCAATATTGGTGTATGTAGTTAAGCAGCTCTCTAGTTATTACGTAATAAATATTCGAGAACACTAAATTATTTAACATTGAGTTAGGCAGCATCATGACTTGAAGAATACAGTAATTTGAATCGCAGTAACTATGGAAATTCAATATTCTCTCGACCCTTTATTAACCTCGTTGGAGCTCGGTAAATAAAATGCCTCGAGAATAGTAAAAAAAGTTCTCATTTTTTACCATGTAATAAATAATTATATCTTCAAATACGTTGCTTAGTTTCCTAAAACTGACAGACCGTCCTCTACCATGTACTATCGTACTATCGGTATCAGACACACAACATATCCCTGACCACAAGTACGAGCTCGAATCCCATCACATGTTTCACTACAGGTCTCAAACAATAAAGCTTTATTTTAAATTATAGAAGTTTAGCCATCATATCTGTCGTCTAATTACAACCTACATTCTTACTTTAATAAGATATAATCACACCTACAGTTCCATTGACCATTTATATAGTGATGTCGGCTTGCGTTATTATCGCGTTGTACTTTGATATGGTGACGGGTTTGTCTACCAACTACTTACAGCATAGAGGCCTATGGACATTATAATTCCGAGAATCCCTCTGAATTTAGTAGGTCGTAACTCTTAAGCATAATTCCAAGTAAAATCCAATATTCGCTCCACTCATATCAGTTCAGATCGGATTACAAATGACTTGAGTTTCAACTTGGATTACAAATGACTTGAGTTTCAACTTGGATTACAAATGACTTGAGTTTCAACTTGGATTACAAATGACTTGAGTTTCAACTTGGATTACAAATGACTTAAGTTTCAACTTGGATTACAAATGACTTGAGTTTCACTTGGATTACAAATGACTTGAGTTTCACTTGGATTACAAATGACTTGAGTTTCAACTTGGATTACAAATGACTTGAGTTTCAACTTGGATTACAAATGACTTGAGTTTCAACTTGGATTACAAATGACTTGAGTTTCAACTTGGATTACAAATGACTTGAGTTTCAACTTGGATTACAAATGACTTGAGTTTCACTTGGATTACAAATGACTTGAGTTTCAACTTGGATTACAAATGACTTGAGTTTCACTTGGATTACAAATGACTTGAGTTTCAACTTGGATTACAAATGACTTGAGTTTCAACTTGGATTACAAATGACTTGAGTTTCAACTTGGATTACAAATGACTTGAGTTTCACTTGGATTACAAATGACTTGAGTTTCAACTTGGATTACAAATGACTTGAGTTTCACTTAGATTACAAATGACTTGAGTTTCAACTTGGATTACAAATGACTTGAGTTTCACTTGGATTACAAATGACTTGAGTTTCAACTTGGATTACAAATGACTTGAGTTTCACTTGGATTACAAATGACTTGAGTTTCAACTTGGATTACAAATGACTTGAGTTTCACTTAGATTACAAATGACTTGAGTTTCAACTTGGATTACAAATGACTTGAGTTTCACTTGGATTACAAATGACTTGAGTTTCAACTTTACAAATGACTTGAGTTTCAACTTGGATTACAAATGACTTGAGTTTCACTTGGATTACAAATGACTTGAGTTTCAACTTTACAAATGACTTGAGTTTCAACTTGGATTACAAATGACTTGAGTTTCAACTTGGATTACAAATGACTTGAGTTTCAACTTGGATTACAAATGACTTGAGTTTCACTTGGATTACAAATGACTTGAGTTTCAACTTGGATTACAAATGACTTGAGTTTCAACTTGGATTACAAATGACTTGAGTTTCAACTTGGATTACAAATGACTTGAGTTTCACTTGGATTACAAATGACTTGAGTTTCAACTTGGATTACAAATGACTTGAGTTTCAACTTGGATTACAAATGACTTGAGTTTCAACTTGGATTACAAATGACTTGAGTTTCAACTTGGATTACAAATGACTTGAGTTTCAACTTGGATTACAAATGACTTGAGTTTCAACTTGGATTACAAATGACTTGAGTTTCAACTTGGATTACAAATGACTTGAGTTTCAACTTGGATTACAAATGACTTGAGTTTCACTTGGATTACAAATGACTTGAGTTTCAACTTGGATTACAAATGACTTGAGTTTCAACTTGGATTACAAATGACTTGAGTTTCAACTTGGATTACAAATGACTTGAGTTTCAACTTGGATTACAAATGACTTGAGTTTCAACTTGGATTACAAATGACTTGAGTTTCACTTGGATTACAAATGACTTGAGTTTCAACTTGGATTACAAATGACTTGAGTTTCACTTGGATTACAAATGACTTGAGTTTCAACTTGGATTACAAATGACTTGAGTTTCAACTTGGATTACAAATGACTTGAGTTTCAACTTGGATTACAAATGACTTGAGTTTCAACTTGGATTACAAATGACTTGAGTTTCAACTTGGATTACAAATGACTTGAGTTTCAACTTGGATTACAAATGACTTGAGTTTCAACTTGGATTACAAATGACTTGAGTTTCAACTTGGATTACAAATGACTTGAGTTTCACTTGGATTACAAATGACTTGAGTTTCAACTTGGATTACAAATGACTTGAGTTTCAACTTGGATTACAAATGACTTGAGTTTCAACTTGGATTACAAATGACTTGAGTTTCAACTTGGATTACAAATGACTTGAGTTTCAACTTGGATTACAAATGACTTGAGTTTCACTTGGATTACAAATGACTTGAGTTTCAACTTGGATTACAAATGACTTGAGTTTCAACTTGGATTACAAATGACTTGAGTTTCAACTTGGATTACAAATGACTTGAGTTTCACTTGGATTACAAATGACTTGAGTTTCAACTTGGATTACAAATGACTTGAGTTTCACTTAGATTACAAATGACTTGAGTTTCAACTTGGATTACAAATGACTTGAGTTTCACTTGGATTACAAATGACTTGAGTTTCAACTTGGATTACAAATGACTTGAGTTTCACTTGGATTACAAATGACTTGAGTTTCAACTTGGATTACAAATGACTTGAGTTTCACTTGGATTACAAATGACTTGAGTTTCAACTTGGATTACAAATGACTTGAGTTTCAACTTGGATTACAAATGACTTGAGTTTCAACTTGGATTACAAATGACTTGAGTTTCACTTAGATTACAAATGACTTGAGTTTCAACTTGGATTACAAATGACTTGAGTTTCACTTGGATTACAAATGACTTGAGTTTCAACTTGGATTACAAATGACTTGAGTTTCACTTGGATTACAAATGACTTGAGTTTCAACTTGGATTACAAATGACTTGAGTTTCACTTGGATTACAAATGACTTGAGTTTCAACTTGGATTACAAATGACTTGAGTTTCACTTGGATTACAAATGACTTGAGTTTCAACTTGGATTACAAATGACTTGAGTTTCAACTTGGATTACAAATGACTTGAGTTTCAACTTGGATTACAAATGACTTGAGTTTCACTTGGATTACAAATGACTTGAGTTTCAACTTGGATTACAAATGACTTGAGTTTCAACTTGGATTACAAATGACTTGAGTTTCAACTTGGATTACAAATGACTTGAGTTTCACTTGGATTACAAATGACTTGAGTTTCAACTTGGATTACAAATGACTTGAGTTTCACTTGGATTACAAATGACTTGAGTTTCACTTGGATTACAAATGACTTGAGTTTCAACTTGGATTACAAATGACTTGAGTTTCAACTTGGATTACAAATGACTTGAGTTTCAACTTGGATTACAAATGACTTGAGTTTCACTTGGATTACAAATGACTTGAGTTTCACTTGGATTACAAATGACTTGACGTTTCACTTGGATTACAAATGACTTGAGTTTCAACTTGGATTACAAATGACTTGAGTTTCAACTTGGATTACAAATGACTTGAGTTTCACTTGGATTACAAATGACTTGAGTTTCACTTGGATTACAAATGACTTGAGTTTCAACTTGGATTACAAATGACTTGAGTTTCACTTGGATTACAAATGACTTGAGTTTCAACTTGGATTACAAATGACTTGAGTTTCACTTGGATTACAAATGACTTGAGTTTCACTTGGATTACAAATGACTTGAGTTTCAACTTGGATTACAAATGACTTGAGTTTCACTTGGATTACAAATGACTTGAGTTTCAACTTGGATTACAAATGACTTGAGTTTCACTTGGATTACAAATGACTTGAGTTTCACTTGGATTACAAATGACTTGAGTTTCACTTGGATTACAAATGACTTGAGTTTCACTTGGATTACAAATGACTTGAGTTTCACTTGGATTACAAATGACTTGAGTTTCACTTGGATACAAATGACTTGAGTTTCACTTAGATTACAAATGACTTGAGTTTCACTTGGATTACAAATGACTTGAGTTTCAACTGTGATTACAAATGACTTGAGTTTCAACTTTACAAATGACTTGAGTTTCAACTTGGATTACAAATGACTTGAGTTTCAACTTGGATTACAAATGACTTGAGTTTCAACTTGGATTACAAATGACTTGAGTTTCAACTTGGATTAGAAATGACTTGAGTTTCAACTTGGATTACAAATGACTTGAGTTTCAACTTGGATTACAAATGACTTGAGTTTCACTTGGATTACAAATGACTTGATTTTCACTTGGATTACAAAAGACTTAAGTTTCACTTGGATTACAAATGACTTGAGTTTCAACTTGGATTACAAATGACTTGAGTTTCAACTTGGATTACAAATGACTTGAGTTTCACTGGGATTACAAATGACTTGAGTTTCACTTGGATTACAAATGACTTGAGTTTCACTTGGATTACAAATGACTTGAGTTTCAACTTGGATTACAAATGACTTGAGTTTCACTTGGATTACAAATGACTTGATTTTCACTTGGATTACAAATGACTTGAGTTTCAACTTGGATTACAAATGACTTGAGTTTCAACTTGGATTACAAATGACTTGAGTTTCACTTGGATTACAAATGACTTGATTTTCACTTGGATTACAAAAGACTTAAGTTTCACTTGGATTACAAATGACTTGAGTTTCAACTTGGATTACACATGACTTGAGTTTCAACTTGGATTACAAATGACTTGAGTTTCACTTGGATTACAAATGACTTGAGTTTCAACTTGGATTACAAATGACTTGAGTTTCACTTGGATTACAAATGAATTGAGTTTCACTTGGATTACAAATGACTTGAGTTTCAACTTGGATTACAAATGACTTGAGTTTCACTTGGATTACAAATGACTTGAGTTTCAACTTGGATTACAAATGACTTGAGTTTCATTTGGATTACAAATGACTTGAGTTTCACTTGGATTACAAATGACTTGAGTTTCACTTGGATACAAATGACTTGATTTTCACTTAGATTACAAATGACTTGAGTTTCACTTGGATTACAAATGACTTGAGTTTCAACTGTGATTACAAATGACTTGAGTTTCAACTTTACAAATGACTTGAGTTTCAACTTGGATTACAAATGACTTGAGTTTCAACTTGGATTACAAATGACTTGAGTTTCAACTTGGATTACAAATGACTTGAGTTTCAACTTGGATTAGAAATGACTTGAGTTTCAACTTGGATTACAAATGACTTGAGTTTCAACTTGGATTACAAATGACTTGAGTTTCACTTGGATTACAAATGACTTGAGTTTCACTTGGATTACAAAAGACTTAAGTTTCACTTGGATTACAAATGACTTGAGTTTCAACTTGGATTACAAATGACTTGAGTTTCAACTTGGATTACAAATGACTTGAGTTTCACTGGGATTACAAATGACTTGAGTTTCACTTGGATTACAAATGACTTGAGTTTCACTTGGATTACAAATGACTTGAGTTTCACTTGGATTACAAATGACTTGAGTTTCACTTGGATTACAAATGACTTGAGTTTCACTTGGATTACAAATGACTTGAGTTTCACTTGGATTACAAATGACTTGAGTTTCACTTGGATTACAAATGACTTGAGTTTCACTTGGATTACAAATGACTTGAGTTTCACTTGGATTACAAATGACTTGAGTTTCACTTGGATTACAAATGACTTGAGTTTCAACTTGGATTACAAATGACTTGAGTTTCACTTGGATTACAAATGACTTGAGTTTCACTTGGATTACAAATGACTTGAGTTTCACTTGGATTACAAATGACTTGAGTTTCACTTGGATTACAAATGACTTGAGTTTCAACTTGGATTACAAATGACTTGAGTTTCAACTTGGATTACAAATGACTTGAGTTTCACTTGGATTACAAATGACTTGAGTTTCAACTTGGATTACAAATGACTTGAGTTTCACTTGGATTACAAATGACTTGAGTTTCAACTTGGATTACAAATGACTTGAGTTTCACTTGGATTACAAATGACTTGAGTTTCACTTGGATTACAAATGACTTGAGTTTCACTTGGATTACAAATGACTTGAGTTTCAACTTGGATTACAAATGACTTGAGTTTCACTTGGATTACAAATGACTTGAGTTTCACTTGGATTACAAATGACTTGAGTTTCAACTTGGATTACAAATGACTTGAGTTTCACTTGGATTACAAATGACTTGAGTTTCACTTGGATTACAAATGACTTGAGTTTCAACTTGGATTACAAATGACTTGAGTTTCACTTGGATTACAAATGACTTGAGTTTCACTTGGATTACAAATGACTTGAGTTTCACTTGGATTACAAACTGACTTGAGTTTCACTTGGATTACAAATGACTTGAGTTTCAACTTGGATTACAAATGACTTGAGTTTCACTTGGATTACAAATGACTTGAGTTTCACTTGGATTACAAATAACTTGAGTTTCACTTGGATTACAAACTACTTGAGTTTCACTTGGATTACAAATGACTTGAGTTTCACTTGGATTACAAATGACTTGAGTTTCAACTTGGATTACAAATGACTTGAGTTTCACTTGGATTACAAATGACTTGAGTTTCACTTGGATTACAAATGACTTGAGTTTCACTTGGATTACAAATGACTTGAGTTTCACTTGGATTACAAATGACTTGAGTTTCAACTTGGATTACAAATGACTTGAGTTTCAACTTGGATTACAAATGACTTGAGTTTCAACTTGGATTACAAATGACTTGAGTTTCACTTGGATTACAAATGACTTGAGTTTCACTTGGATTACAAATGACTTGAGTTTCACTTGGATTACAAATGACTTGAGTTTCACTTGGATTACAAATGACTTGAGTTTCACTTGGATTACAAATGACTTGAGTTTCACTTGGATTACAAATGACTTGAGTTTCACTTGGATTACAAATGACTTGAGTTTCACTTGGATTACAAATGACTTGAGTTTCAACTTGGATTACAAATGACTTGAGTTTCACTTGGATTACAAATAACTTGAGTTTCACTTGGATTACAAATAACTTGAGTTTCACTTGGATTACAAACTACTTGAGTTTCACTTGGATTACAAATGACTTGAGTTTCACTTGGATTACAAATGACTTGAGTTTCAACTGTGATTACAAATGACTTGAGTTTCAACTTTACAAATGACTTGAGTTTCAACTTGGATTACAAATGACTTGAGTTTCAACTTGGATTACAAATGACTTGAGTTTCAACTTGGATTACAAATGACTTGAGTTTCAACTTGGATTAGAAATGACTTGAGTTTCAACTTGGATTACAAATGACTTGAGTTTCAACTTGGATTACAAATGACTTGAGTTTCACTTGGATTACAAATGACTTGATTTTCACTTGGATTACAAAAGACTTAAGTTTCACTTGGATTACAAATGACTTGAGTTTCAACTTGGATTACAAATGACTTGAGTTTCAACTTGGATTACAAATGACTTGAGTTTCACTGGGATTACAAATGACTTGAGTTTCACTTGGATTACAAATGACTTGAGTTTCACTTGGATTACAAATGACTTGAGTTTCAACTTGGATTACAAATGACTTGAGTTTCACTTGGATTACAAATGACTTGAGTTTCACTTGGATTACAAATGACTTGAGTTTCAACTTGGATTACAAATGACTTGAGTTTCAACTTGGATTACAAATGACTTGAGTTTCACTTGGATTACAAATGACTTGATTTTCACTTGGATTACAAAAGACTTAAGTTTCACTTGGATTACAAATGACTTGAGTTTCAACTTGGATTACACATGACTTGAGTTTCAACTTGGATTACAAATGACTTGAGTTTCACTTGGATTACAAATGACTTGAGTTTCAACTTGGATTACAAATGACTTGAGTTTCACTTGGATTACAAATGAATTGAGTTTCACTTGGATTACAAATGACTTGAGTTTCAACTTGGATTACAAATGACTTGAGTTTCACTTGGATTACAAATGACTTGAGTTTCAACTTGGATTACAAATGACTTGAGTTTCACTTGGATTACAAATGACTTGAGTTTCACTTGGATTACAAATGACTTGAGTTTCACTTGGATACAAATGACTTGAGTTTCACTTGGATTACAAATGACTTGAGTTTCACTTGGATTACAAATGACTTGAGTTTCAACTGTGATTACAAATGACTTGAGTTTCAACTTGTACAAATGACTTGAGTTTCAACTTGGATTACAAATGACTTGAGTTTCAACTTGGATTACAAATGACTTGAGTTTCAACTTGGATTACAAATGACTTGAGTTTCAACTTGGATTACAAATGACTTGAGTTTCAACTTGGATTACAAATGACTTGAGTTTCAACTTGGATTACAAATGACTTGAGTTTCACTTGGATTACAAATGACTTGAGTTTCACTTGGATTACAAAAGACTTAAGTTTCACTTGGATTACAAATGACTTGAGTTTCAACTTGGATTACAAATGACTTGAGTTTCAACTTGGATTACAAATGACTTGAGTTTCACTTGGATTACAAATGACTTGAGTTTCACTTGGATTACAAATGACTTGAGTTTCACTTGGATTACAAATGACTTGAGTTTCACTTGGATTACAAATGACTTGAGTTTCACTTGGATTACAAATGACTTGAGTTTCACTTGGATTACAAATGACTTGAGTTTCACTTGGATTACAAATGACTTGAGTTTCACTTGGATTACAAATGACTTGAGTTTCACTTGGATTACAAATGACTTGAGTTTCACTTGGATTACAAATGACTTGAGTTTCACTTGGATTACAAATGACTTGAGTTTCAACTTGGATTACAAATGACTTGAGTTTCACTTGGATTACAAATGACTTGAGTTTCACTTGGATTACAAATGACTTGAGTTTCACTTGGATTACAAATGACTTGAGTTTCACTTGGATTACAAATGACTTGAGTTTCAACTTGGATTACAAATGACTTGAGTTTCAACTTGGATTACAAATGACTTGAGTTTCACTTGGATTACAAATGACTTGAGTTTCAACTTGGATTACAAATGACTTGAGTTTCACTTGGATTACAAATGACTTGAGTTTCAACTTGGATTACAAATGACTTGAGTTTCACTTGGATTACAAATGACTTGAGTTTCACTTGGATTACAAATGACTTGAGTTTCACTTGGATTACAAATGACTTGAGTTTCAACTTGGATTACAAATGACTTGAGTTTCACTTGGATTACAAATGACTTGAGTTTCACTTGGATTACAAATGACTTGAGTTTCAACTTGGATTACAAATGACTTGAGTTTCACTTGGATTACAAATGACTTGAGTTTCACTTGGATTACAAATGACTTGAGTTTCAACTTGGATTACAAATGACTTGAGTTTCACTTGGATTACAAATAACTTGAGTTTCACTTGGATTACAAATAACTTGAGTTTCACTTGGATTACAAACTACTTGAGTTTCACTTGGATTACAAATGACTTGAGTTTCAATTTGGATTACAAATGACTTGAGTTTCACTTGGATTACAAATAACTTGAGTTTCACTTGGATTACAAATAACTTGAGTTTCACTTGGATTACAAACTACTTGAGTTTCACTTGGATTACAAATGACTTGAGTTTCACTTGGATTACAAATGACTTGAGTTTCAACTTGGATTACAAATGACTTGAGTTTCACTTGGATTACAAATGACTTGAGTTTCACTTGGATTACAAATGACTTGAGTTTCACTTGGATTACAAATGACTTGAGTTTCACTTGGATTACAAATGACTTGAGTTTCAACTTGGATTACAAATGACTTGAGTTTCAACTTGGATTACAAATGACTTGAGTTTCAACTTGGATTACAAATTACTTGAGTTTCACTTGGATTACAAATGACTTGAGTTTCACTTGGATTACAAATGACTTGAGTTTCACTTGGATTACAAATGACTTGAGTTTCACTTGGATTACAAATGACTTGAGTTTCACTTGGATTACAAATTACTTGAGTTTCACTTGGATTACAAATGACTTGAGTTTCACTTGGATTACAAATGACTTGAGTTTCACTTGGATTACAAATGACTTGAGTTTCAACTTGGATTACAAATGACTTGAGTTTCACTTGGATTACAAATAACTTGAGTTTCACTTGGATTACAAATAACTTGAGTTTCACTTGGATTACAAACTACTTGAGTTTCACTTGGATTACAAATGACTTGAGTTTCACTTGGATTACAAATGACTTGAGTTTCAACTTGGATTACAAATGACTTGAGTTTCACTTGGATTACAAATGACTTGAGTTTCAACTTGGATTACAAATGACTTGAGTTTCAACTTGGATTACAAATGACTTGAGTTTCAACTTGGATTACAAATGACTTGAGTTTCACTTGGATTACAAATGACTTGAGTTTCAACTTGGATTACAAATGACTTGAGTTTCACTTGGATTACAAATAACTTGAGTTTCACTTGGATTACAAATAACTTGAGTTTCACTTGGATTACAAATTACTTGAGTTTCACTTGGATTACAAATGACTTGAGTTTCACTTGGATTACAAATGACTTGAGTTTCAACTTGGATTACAAATGACTTGAGTTTCACTTGGATTACAAATTACTTGAGTTTCAACTTGGATTACAAATTACTTGAGTTTCAACTTGGATTACAAATGACTTGAGTTTCAACTTGGATTACAAATGACTTGAGTTTCAACTTGGATTACAAATGACTTGAGTTTCACTTGGATTACAAATTACTTGAGTTTCAACTTGGATTACAAATTACTTGAGTTTCAACTTGGATTACAAATGACTTGAGTTTCAACTTGGATTACAAATGACTTGAGTTTCACTTGGATTACAAATGACTTGAGTTTCACTTGGATTACAAATGACTTGAGTTTCAACTTGGATTACAAATGACTTGAGTTTCACTTGGATTACAAATAACTTGAGTTTCACTTGGATTACAAATAACTTGAGTTTCACTTGGATTACAAACTACTTGAGTTTCACTTGGATTACAAATGACTTGAGTTTCAACTTGGATTACAAATGACTTGAGTTTCACTTGGATTACAAATAACTTGAGTTTCACTTGGATTACAAATAACTTGAGTTTCACTTGGATTACAAACTACTTGAGTTTCACTTGGATTACAAATAACTTGAGTTTCACTTGGATTACAAATGACTTGAGTTTCAACTTGGATTACAAATGACTTGAGTTTCACTTGGATTACAAATGACTTGAGTTTCACTTGGATTACAAATGACTTGAGTTTCACTTGGATTACAAATGACTTGAGTTTCACTTGGATTACAAATGACTTGAGTTTCAACTTGGATTACAAATGACTTGAGTTTCAACTTGGATTACAAATGACTTGAGTTTCAACTTGGATTACAAATTACTTGAGTTTCACTTGGATTACAAATGACTTGAGTTTCACTTGGATTACAAATGACTTGAGTTTCACTTGGATTACAAATGACTTGAGTTTCACTTGGATTACAAATGACTTGAGTTTCACTTGGATTACAAATTACTTGAGTTTCACTTGGATTACAAATGACTTGAGTTTCACTTGGATTACAAATGACTTGAGTTTCACTTGGATTACAAATGACTTGAGTTTCAACTTGGATTACAAATGACTTGAGTTTCACTTGGATTACAAATAACTTGAGTTTCACTTGGATTACAAATAACTTGAGTTTCACTTGGATTACAAACTACTTGAGTTTCACTTGGATTACAAATGACTTGAGTTTCACTTGGATTACAAATGACTTGAGTTTCAACTTGGATTACAAATGACTTGAGTTTCACTTGGATTACAAATGACTTGAGTTTCAACTTGGATTACAAATGACTTGAGTTTCAACTTGGATTACAAATGACTTGAGTTTCAACTTGGATTACAAATGACTTGAGTTTCACTTGGATTACAAATGACTTGAGTTTCAACTTGGATTACAAATGACTTGAGTTTCACTTGGATTACAAATAACTTGAGTTTCACTTGGATTACAAATAACTTGAGTTTCACTTGGATTACAAATTACTTGAGTTTCACTTGGATTACAAATGACTTGAGTTTCACTTGGATTACAAATGACTTGAGTTTCAACTTGGATTACAAATGACTTGAGTTTCACTTGGATTACAAATTACTTGAGTTTCAACTTGGATTACAAATTACTTGAGTTTCAACTTGGATTACAAATGACTTGAGTTTCAACTTGGATTACAAATGACTTGAGTTTCAACTTGGATTACAAATGACTTGAGTTTCACTTGGATTACAAATTACTTGAGTTTCAACTTGGATTACAAATTACTTGAGTTTCAACTTGGATTACAAATGACTTGAGTTTCAACTTGGATTACAAATGACTTGAGTTTCAACTTGGATTACAAATGACTTGAGTTTCAACTTGGATTACAAATGACTTGAGTTTCAACTTGGATTACAAATGACTTGAGTTTCAACTTGGATTACAAATGACTTGAGTTTCAACTTGGATTACAAATGACTTGAGTTTCACTTGGATTACAAATTACTTGAGTTTCAACTTGGATTACAAATGACTTGAGTTTCACTTGGATTACAAATGACTTGAGTTTCACTTGGATTACAAATGACTTGAGTTTCAACTTGGATTACAAATGACTTGAGTTTCAACTTGGATTACAAATGACTTGAGTTTCAACTTGGATTACAAATGACTTGAGTTTCAACTTGGATTACAAATGACTTGAGTTTCACTTGGATTACAAATTACTTGAGTTTCAACTTGGATTACAAATTACTTGAGTTTCACTTGGATTACAAATGACTTGAGTTTCACTTGGATTACAAATGACTTGAGTTTCACTTGGATTACAAATGACTTGAGTTTCACTTGGATTACAAATGACTTGAGTTTCAACTTGGATTACAAATGACTTGAGTTTCACTTGGATTACAAATGACTTGAGTTTCAACTTGGATTACAAATGACTTGAGTTTCACTTGGATTACAAATAACTTGAGTTTCACTTGGATTACAAATAACTTGAGTTTCACTTGGATTACAAATTACTTGAGTTTCACTTGGATTACAAATGACTTGAGTTTCACTTGGATTACAAATGACTTGAGTTTCACTTGGATTACAAATTACTTGAGTTTCAACTTGGATTACAAATTACTTGAGTTTCAACTTGGATTACAAATTACTTGAGTTTCAACTTGGATTACAAATGACTTGAGTTTCAACTTGGATTACAAATGACTTGAGTTTCAACTTGGATTACAAATGACTTGAGTTTCACTTGGATTACAAATGACTTGAGTTTCACTTGGATTACAAATAACTTGAGTTTCACTTGGATTACAAATAACTTGAGTTTCACTTGGATTACAAACTACTTGAGTTTCACTTGGATTACAAATGACTTGAGTTTCAACTTGGATTACAAATGACTTGAGTTTCACTTGGATTACAAATAACTTGAGTTTCACTTGGATTACAAATAACTTGAGTTTCACTTGGATTACAAACTACTTGAGTTTCACTTGGATTACAAATGACTTGAGTTTCACTTGGATTACAAATGACTTGAGTTTCAACTTGGATTACAAATGACTTGAGTTTCACTTGGATTACAAATGACTTGAGTTTCACTTGGATTACAAATGACTTGAGTTTCACTTGGATTACAAATGACTTGAGTTTCACTTGGATTACAAATGACTTGAGTTTCAACTTGGATTACAAATGACTTGAGTTTCAACTTGGATTACAAATGACTTGAGTTTCAACTTGGATTACAAATTACTTGAGTTTCACTTGGATTACAAATGACTTGAGTTTCACTTGGATTACAAATGACTTGAGTTTCACTTGGATTACAAATGACTTGAGTTTCACTTGGATTACAAATGACTTGAGTTTCACTTGGATTACAAATTACTTGAGTTTCACTTGGATTACAAATGACTTGAGTTTCACTTGGATTACAAATGACTTGAGTTTCACTTGGATTACAAATGACTTGAGTTTCAACTTGGATTACAAATGACTTGAGTTTCACTTGGATTACAAATAACTTGAGTTTCACTTGGATTACAAATAACTTGAGTTTCACTTGGATTACAAACTACTTGAGTTTCACTTGGATTACAAATGACTTGAGTTTCACTTGGATTACAAATGACTTGAGTTTCAACTTGGATTACAAATGACTTGAGTTTCACTTGGATTACAAATGACTTGAGTTTCAACTTGGATTACAAATGACTTGAGTTTCAACTTGGATTACAAATGACTTGAGTTTCAACTTGGATTACAAATGACTTGAGTTTCACTTGGATTACAAATGACTTGAGTTTCAACTTGGATTACAAATGACTTGAGTTTCACTTGGATTACAAATAACTTGAGTTTCACTTGGATTACAAATAACTTGAGTTTCACTTGGATTACAAATTACTTGAGTTTCACTTGGATTACAAATGACTTGAGTTTCACTTGGATTACAAATGACTTGAGTTTCAACTTGGATTACAAATGACTTGAGTTTCACTTGGATTACAAATTACTTGAGTTTCAACTTGGATTACAAATTACTTGAGTTTCAACTTGGATTACAAATGACTTGAGTTTCAACTTGGATTACAAATGACTTGAGTTTCAACTTGGATTACAAATGACTTGAGTTTCACTTGGATTACAAATTACTTGAGTTTCAACTTGGATTACAAATTACTTGAGTTTCAACTTGGATTACAAATGACTTGAGTTTCAACTTGGATTACAAATGACTTGAGTTTCAACTTGGATTACAAATGACTTGAGTTTCAACTTGGATTACAAATGACTTGAGTTTCAACTTGGATTACAAATGACTTGAGTTTCAACTTGGATTACAAATGACTTGAGTTTCAACTTGGATTACAAATGACTTGAGTTTCACTTGGATTACAAATTACTTGAGTTTCAACTTGGATTACAAATGACTTGAGTTTCACTTGGATTACAAATTACTTGAGTTTCACTTGGATTACAAATGACTTGAGTTTCAACTTGGATTACAAATGACTTGAGTTTCAACTTGGATTACAAATGACTTGAGTTTCAACTTGGATTACAAATGACTTGAGTTTCAACTTGGATTACAAATGACTTGAGTTTCACTTGGATTACAAATTACTTGAGTTTCAACTTGGATTACAAATTACTTGAGTTTCACTTGGATTACAAATAACTTGAGTTTCACTTGGATTACAAACTACTTGAGTTTCACTTGGATTACAAATGACTTGAGTTTCACTTGGATTACAAATGACTTGAGTTTCAACTTGGATTACAAATGACTTGAGTTTCACTTGGATTACAAATGACTTGAGTTTCAACTTGGATTACAAATGACTTGAGTTTCACTTGGATTACAAATAACTTGAGTTTCACTTGGATTACAAATAACTTGAGTTTCACTTTGATTACAAATTACTTGAGTTTCACTTGGATTACAAATGACTTGAGTTTCACTTGGATTACAAATGACTTGAGTTTCACTTGGATTACAAATTACTTGAGTTTCAACTTGGATTACAAATTACTTGAGTTTCAACTTGGATTACAAATTACTTGAGTTTCAACTTGGATTACAAATGACTTGAGTTTCAACTTGGATTACAAATGACTTGAGTTTCAACTTGGATTACAAATGACTTGAGTTTCACTTGGATTACAAATGACTTGAGTTTCACTTGGATTACAAATGACTTGAGTTTCACTTGGATTACAAATGACTTGAGTTTCAACTTGGATTACAAATTACTTGAGTTTCAACTTGGATTACAAATGACTTGAGTTTCAACTTGGATTACAAATGACTTGAGTTTCACTTGGATTACAAATGACTTGAGTTTCAACTTGGATTACAAATGACTTGAGTTTCAACTTGGATTACAAATGACTTGAGTTTCAACTTGGATTACAAATGACTTGAGTTTCACTTGGATTACAAATGACTTGAGTTTCACTTGGATTACAAATGACTTGAGTTTCACTTGGATTACAAATGACTTGAGTTTCAACTTGGATTACAAATGACTTGAGTTTCAACTTGGATTACAAATGACTTGAGTTTCACTTGGATTACAAATGACTTGAGTTTCAACTTGGATTACAAATTACTTGAGTTTCACTTGGATTACAAATGACTTGAGTTTCAACTTGGATTACAAATGACTTGAGTTTCAACTTGGATTACAAATTACTTGAGTTTCACTTGGATTACAAATTACTTGAGTTTCAACTTAGATTACAAATGACTTGAGTTTCAACTTGGATTACAAATGACTTGAGTTTCACTTGGATTACAAATTACTTGAGTTTCAACTTAGATTACAAATGACTTGAGTTTCAACTTGGATTACAAATGACTTGAGTTTCAACTTAGATTACAAATGACTTGAGTTTCAACTTGGATTACAAATTACTTGAGTTTCAACTTTACAAATGACTTGAGTTTCACTTGGATTACAAATGACTTGAGTTTCAACTTAGATTACAAATGACTTGAGTTTCAACTTGGATTACAAATGACTTGAGTTTCAACTTAGATTACAAATGACTTGAGTTTCAACTTAGATTACAAATGACTTGAGTTTCAACTTGGATTACAAATGACTTGAGTTTCAACTTAGATTACAAATGACTTGAGTTTCAACTTGGATTACAAATTACTTGAGTTTCAACTGTTACAAATGACTTGAGTTTCAACTTGGATTACAAATGACTTGAGTTTCAACTTAGATTACAAATGACTTGAGTTTCAACTTGGATTACAAATTACTTGAGTTTCAACTTGTACAAATGACTTGAGTTTCACTTGGATTACAAATGACTTGAGTTTCAACTTGGATTACAAATTACTTGAGTTTCACTTGGATTACAAATGACTTGAGTTTCAACTTGGATTACAAATGACTTGAGTTTCAACTTGGATTACAAATTACTTGAGTTTCACTTGGATTACAAATTACTTGAGTTTCAACTTAGATTACAAATGACTTGAGTTTCAACTTGGATTACAAATGACTTGAGTTTCACTTGGATTACAAATTACTTGAGTTTCAACTTAGATTACAAATGACTTGAGTTTCAACTTGGATTACAAATGACTTGAGTTTCACTTGGATTACAAATTACTTGAGTTTCAACTTGGATTACAAATTACTTGAGTTTCACTTGGATTACAAATAACTTGAGTTTCACTTGGATTACAAACTACTTGAGTTTCACTTGGATTACAAATGACTTGAGTTTCACTTGGATTACAAATGACTTGAGTTTCAACTTGGATTACAAATGACTTGAGTTTCACTTGGATTACAAATGACTTGAGTTTCAACTTGGATTACAAATGACTTGAGTTTCACTTGGATTACAAATAACTTGAGTTTCACTTGGATTACAAATAACTTGAGTTTCACTTTGATTACAAATTACTTGAGTTTCACTTGGATTACAAATGACTTGAGTTTCACTTGGATTACAAATGACTTGAGTTTCACTTGGATTACAAATTACTTGAGTTTCAACTTGGATTACAAATTACTTGAGTTTCAACTTGGATTACAAATTACTTGAGTTTCAACTTGGATTACAAATGACTTGAGTTTCAACTTGGATTACAAATGACTTGAGTTTCAACTTGGATTACAAATGACTTGAGTTTCACTTGGATTACAAATGACTTGAGTTTCACTTGGATTACAAATAACTTGAGTTTCACTTGGATTACAAATAACTTGAGTTTCACTTGGATTACAAACTACTTGAGTTTCACTTGGATTACAAATGACTTGAGTTTCAATTTGGATTACAAATGACTTGAGTTTCACTTGGATTACAAATAACTTGAGTTTCACTTGGATTACAAATAACTTGAGTTTCACTTGGATTACAAACTACTTGAGTTTCACTTGGATTACAAATGACTTGAGTTTCACTTGGATTACAAATGACTTGAGTTTCAACTTGGATTACAAATGACTTGAGTTTCACTTGGATTACAAATGACTTGAGTTTCACTTGGATTACAAATGACTTGAGTTTCACTTGGATTACAAATGACTTGAGTTTCACTTGGATTACAAATGACTTGAGTTTCAACTTGGATTACAAATGACTTGAGTTTCAACTTGGATTACAAATGACTTGAGTTTCAACTTGGATTACAAATTACTTGAGTTTCACTTGGATTACAAATGACTTGAGTTTCACTTGGATTACAAATGACTTGAGTTTCACTTGGATTACAAATGACTTGAGTTTCACTTGGATTACAAATGACTTGAGTTTCACTTGGATTACAAATTACTTGAGTTTCACTTGGATTACAAATGACTTGAGTTTCACTTGGATTACAAATGACTTGAGTTTCACTTGGATTACAAATGACTTGAGTTTCAACTTGGATTACAAATGACTTGAGTTTCACTTGGATTACAAATAACTTGAGTTTCACTTGGATTACAAATAACTTGAGTTTCACTTGGATTACAAACTACTTGAGTTTCACTTGGATTACAAATGACTTGAGTTTCACTTGGATTACAAATGACTTGAGTTTCAACTTGGATTACAAATGACTTGAGTTTCACTTGGATTACAAATGACTTGAGTTTCAACTTGGATTACAAATGACTTGAGTTTCAACTTGGATTACAAATGACTTGAGTTTCAACTTGGATTACAAATGACTTGAGTTTCACTTGGATTACAAATGACTTGAGTTTCAACTTGGATTACAAATGACTTGAGTTTCACTTGGATTACAAATAACTTGAGTTTCACTTGGATTACAAATAACTTGAGTTTCACTTGGATTACAAATTACTTGAGTTTCACTTGGATTACAAATGACTTGAGTTTCACTTGGATTACAAATGACTTGAGTTTCAACTTGGATTACAAATGACTTGAGTTTCACTTGGATTACAAATTACTTGAGTTTCAACTTGGATTACAAATTACTTGAGTTTCAACTTGGATTACAAATGACTTGAGTTTCAACTTGGATTACAAATGACTTGAGTTTCAACTTGGATTACAAATGACTTGAGTTTCACTTGGATTACAAATTACTTGAGTTTCAACTTGGATTACAAATTACTTGAGTTTCAACTTGGATTACAAATGACTTGAGTTTCAACTTGGATTACAAATGACTTGAGTTTCAACTTGGATTACAAATGACTTGAGTTTCAACTTGGATTACAAATGACTTGAGTTTCAACTTGGATTACAAATGACTTGAGTTTCAACTTGGATTACAAATGACTTGAGTTTCAACTTGGATTACAAATGACTTGAGTTTCACTTGGATTACAAATTACTTGAGTTTCAACTTGGATTACAAATGACTTGAGTTTCACTTGGATTACAAATTACTTGAGTTTCACTTGGATTACAAATGACTTGAGTTTCAACTTGGATTACAAATGACTTGAGTTTCAACTTGGATTACAAATGACTTGAGTTTCAACTTGGATTACAAATGACTTGAGTTTCAACTTGGATTACAAATGACTTGAGTTTCACTTGGATTACAAATTACTTGAGTTTCAACTTGGATTACAAATTACTTGAGTTTCACTTGGATTACAAATAACTTGAGTTTCACTTGGATTACAAACTACTTGAGTTTCACTTGGATTACAAATGACTTGAGTTTCACTTGGATTACAAATGACTTGAGTTTCAACTTGGATTACAAATGACTTGAGTTTCACTTGGATTACAAATGACTTGAGTTTCAACTTGGATTACAAATGACTTGAGTTTCACTTGGATTACAAATAACTTGAGTTTCACTTGGATTACAAATAACTTGAGTTTCACTTGGATTACAAATTACTTGAGTTTCACTTGGATTACAAATGACTTGAGTTTCACTTGGATTACAAATGACTTGAGTTTCACTTGGATTACAAATTACTTGAGTTTCAACTTGGATTACAAATTACTTGAGTTTCAACTTGGATTACAAATTACTTGAGTTTCAACTTGGATTACAAATGACTTGAGTTTCAACTTGGATTACAAATGACTTGAGTTTCACTTGGATTACAAATTACTTGAGTTTCAACTTGGATTACAAATTACTTGAGTTTCAACTTGGATTACAAATGACTTGAGTTTCAACTTGGATTACAAATGACTTGAGTTTCAACTTGGATTACAAATGACTTGAGTTTCAACTTGGATTACAAATGACTTGAGTTTCAACTTGGATTACAAATGACTTGAGTTTCAACTTGGATTACAAATGACTTGAGTTTCAACTTGGATTACAAATGACTTGAGTTTCACTTGGATTACAAATTACTTGAGTTTCAACTTGGATTACAAATGACTTGAGTTTCACTTGGATTACAAATTACTTGAGTTTCACTTGGATTACAAATGACTTGAGTTTCAACTTGGATTACAAATGACTTGAGTTTCAACTTGGATTACAAATGACTTGAGTTTCAACTTGGATTACAAATGACTTGAGTTTCAACTTGGATTACAAATGACTTGAGTTTCACTTGGATTACAAATTACTTGAGTTTCAACTTGGATTACAAATTACTTGAGTTTCACTTGGATTACAAATAACTTGAGTTTCACTTGGATTACAAACTACTTGAGTTTCACTTGGATTACAAATGACTTGAGTTTCACTTGGATTACAAATGACTTGAGTTTCAACTTGGATTACAAATGACTTGAGTTTCACTTGGATTACAAATGACTTGAGTTTCAACTTGGATTACAAATGACTTGAGTTTCACTTGGATTACAAATAACTTGAGTTTCACTTGGATTACAAATAACTTGAGTTTCACTTTGATTACAAATTACTTGAGTTTCACTTGGATTACAAATGACTTGAGTTTCACTTGGATTACAAATGACTTGAGTTTCACTTGGATTACAAATTACTTGAGTTTCAACTTGGATTACAAATTACTTGAGTTTCAACTTGGATTACAAATTACTTGAGTTTCAACTTGGATTACAAATGACTTGAGTTTCAACTTGGATTACAAATGACTTGAGTTTCACTTGGATTACAAATGACTTGAGTTTCACTTGGATTATAAATGACTTGAGTTTCACTTGGATTACAAATGACTTGAGTTTCAACTTGGATTACAAATTACTTGAGTTTCAACTTGGATTACAAATGACTTGAGTTTCAACTTGGATTACAAATGACTTGAGTTTCACTTGGATTACAAATGACTTGAGTTTCAACTTGGATTACAAATGACTTGAGTTTCAACTTGGATTACAAATGACTTGAGTTTCAACTTGGATTACAAATGACTTGAGTTTCACTTGGATTACAAATGACTTGAGTTTCACTTGGATTACAAATGACTTGAGTTTCACTTGGATTACAAATGACTTGAGTTTCAACTTGGATTACAAATGACTTGAGTTTCAACTTGGATTACAAATGACTTGAGTTTCACTTGGATTACAAATGACTTGAGTTTCAACTTGGATTACAAATTACTTGAGTTTCACTTGGATTACAAATGACTTGAGTTTCAACTTGGATTACAAATGACTTGAGTTTCAACTTGGATTACAAATTACTTGAGTTTCACTTGGATTACAAATTACTTGAGTTTCAACTTAGATTACAAATGACTTGAGTTTCAACTTGGATTACAAATGACTTGAGTTTCACTTGGATTACAAATTACTTGAGTTTCAACTTAGATTACAAATGACTTGAGTTTCAACTTGGATTACAAATGACTTGAGTTTCAACTTAGATTACAAATGACTTGAGTTTCAACTTGGATTACAAATTACTTGAGTTTCAACTTTACAAATGACTTGAGTTTCACTTGGATTACAAATGACTTGAGTTTCAACTTAGATTACAAATGACTTGAGTTTCAACTTGGATTACACATGACTTGAGTTTCAACTTAGATTACAAATGACTTGAGTTTCAACTTAGATTACAAATGACTTGAGTTTCAACTTGGATTACAAATGACTTGAGTTTCAACTTAGATTACAAATGACTTGAGTTTCAACTTGGATTACAAATTACTTGAGTTTCAACTTTACAAATGACTTGAGTTTCAACTTGGATTACAAATGACTTGAGTTTCAACTTAGATTACAAATGACTTGAGTTTCAACTTGGATTACAAATTACTTGAGTTTCAACTTTACAAATGACTTGAGTTTCACTTGGATTACAAATGACTTGAGTTTCAACTTGGATTACAAATTACTTGAGTTTCACTTGGATTACAAATGACTTGAGTTTCAACTTGGATTACAAATGACTTGAGTTTCAACTTGGATTACAAATTACTTGAGTTTCACTTGGATTACAAATTACTTGAGTTTCAACTTAGATTACAAATGACTTGAGTTTCAACTTGGATTACAAATGACTTGAGTTTCACTTGGATTACAAATTACTTGAGTTTCAACTTAGATTACAAATGACTTGAGTTTCAACTTGGATTACAAATGACTTGAGTTTCAACTTAGATTACAAATGACTTGAGTTTCAACTTGGATTACAAATTACTTGAGTTTCAACTTTACAAATGACTTGAGTTTCACTTGGATTACAAATGACTTGAGTTTCACTTGGATTACAAATGACTTGAGTTTCACTTGGATTACAAATTACTTGAGTTTCAACTTAGATTACAAATGACTTGAGTTTCAACTTGGATTACAAATTACTTGAGTTTCAACTTTACAAATGACTTGAGTTTCACTTGGATTACAAATGACTTGAGTTTCACTTGGATTACAAATGACTTGAGTTTCACTTGGATTACAAATGACTTGAGTTTCAACTTGGATTACAAATGACTTGAGTTTCACTTGGATTACAAATTACTTGAGTTTCAACTTGGATTACAAATGACTTGAGTTTCAACTTGGATTACAAATGACTTGAGTTTCAACTTGGATTACAAATGACTTGAGTTTCAACTTGGATTACAAATGACTTGAGTTTCAACTTGGATTACAAATGACTTGAGTTTCAACTTGGATTACAAATGACTTGAGTTTCAACTTGGATTACAAATGACTTGAGTTTCACTTGGATTACAAATGACTTGAGATTCAACTTAGATTACAAATGACTTGAGTTTCAACTTGGATTACAAATTACTTGAGTTTCAACTTTACAAATGACTTGAGTTTCACTTGGATTACAAATGACTTGAGTTTCACTTGGATTACAAATGACTTGAGTTTCACTTGGATTACAAATTACTTGAGTTTCAACTTAGATTACAAATGACTTGAGTTTCAACTTGGATTACAAATTACTTGAGTTTCAACTTTACAAATGACTTGAGTTTCACTTGGATTACAAATGACTTGAGTTTCACTTGGATTACAAATGACTTGAGTTTCACTTGGATTACAAATGACTTGAGTTTCAACTTGGATTACAAATGACTTGAGTTTCACTTGGATTACAAATTACTTGAGTTTCAACTTGGATTACAAATGACTTGAGTTTCAACTTGGATTACAAATGACTTGAGTTTCAACTTGGATTACA
This sequence comes from Nemertoderma westbladi, assembly GCA_032718475.1. NCBI lineage: Eukaryota > Metazoa > Xenacoelomorpha > Nemertodermatida > Nemertodermatidae > Nemertoderma > Nemertoderma westbladi. The sequence goes on along the minus strand of JAUCBJ010006257.1, from coordinate 6,620 downwards.
AATGACTTGAGTTTCAACTTGGATTACAAATGACTTGAGTTTCAACTTGGATTACAAATGACTTGAGTTTCACTTGGATTACAAATTACTTGAGTTTCAAGTTAGATTACAAATTACTTGAGTTTCAACTTTACAAATGACTTGAGTTTCACTTGGATTACAAATTACTTGAGTTTCAACTTAGATTACAAATTACTTGAGTTTCAACTTTACAAATGACTTGAGTTTCACTTGGATTACAAATTACTTGAGTTTCAACTTAGATTACAAATTACTTGAGTTTCAACTTGGATTACAAATGACTTGAGTTTCAACTTGGATTACAAATGACTTGAGTTTCAACTTGGATTACAAATGACTTGAGTTTCAACTTGGATTACAAATGACTTGAGTTTCACTTGGATTACAAATGACTTGAGTTTCACTTGGATTACAAATTACTTGAGTTTCAACTTAGATTACAAATTACTTGAGTTTCAACTTTACAAATGACTTGAGTTTCACTTGGATTACAAATTACTTGAGTTTCAACTTAGATTACAAATTACTTGAGTTTCAACTTGGATTACAAATGACTTGAGTTTCAACTTGGATTACAAATGACTTGAGTTTCAACTTGGATTACAAATGACTTGAGTTTCAACTTGGATTACAAATGACTTGAGTTTCACTTGGATTACAAATGACTTGAGTTTCACTTGGATTACAAATGACTTGAGTTTCAACTTGGATTACAAATGACGGAAATTCCATCACGGATTATAAATGACTGACGATAAAATAATGTTAAAACCTTCTTCAAATCTGCTTCACTCATACAAACAATCACCGCAGCAATAATATACAATTTCGATTTTCGATAAGCCATATTTATATCAATTTAATTTATCAAACAAGTTAATCCCATAAACTATAATAATCAGAAATCATTAAATTAATATATAAAATCAATGACAATGTAATAAACACTAATAGAAACTGTAATATCATAATGCTTATGAATGAAATGTAAGTAACTGTAGTATTTGATGATATGAAATATTACATAATGTAATAACTCTAGAAACATTAGGTGGCCTTTTCAATTTTCTTTATTTCACTTACAAGTTCAAAAAATTGTAAGAAATACCCGATACATGACGACTTCTACTTTTCATCAACGCCGGTATTCGAAAACAATTTGAATCCGTGGACGGTTTTATTGAGTCCGGCGGAAAACGGTCCGGGCACCTCTGCGCCTTCTTCCATCTCAATGTCAGCGGGCCCCAGGTCCTCGGCGTCAATATCTACCTCAAACATTCTCTGCAACTGCACCTCCGGGTCTCTCATACCCCGGTCCTCCATCACGAAGACCAGGCCGAAGAAGGAATTCTTTCTATCCAACTGTTTGCTACTCGACACACGTCTAGAATTCGACGAATTTGAGGCCGATGGCGATGACGGTGGTAGCATCTCCGATAACGGTTTCTTCGGAGTTTCTACTTCTATATCTGATGAGTCTTCGTTGTCGAAAGGGTCTATTGTATCCTTGCGACGAATTCCTAACCCTAACTCAGTGATCTTCTTTTGAACCATGGATTCGAACTTTCCTTGGGACAGAGTGTATTCCAACATAAATGCTTCAAGGATAAATGCGACAAGTATATTGAGAACGATAGTAACGCAGGTTAAGTGAAACAGAAAGAAATATATTCTCGCGGCCTTATTGGTGGTGAGGACAAATCCTTCAGCGATTACGTGCCACTGGTTGACAACAAGTAATTCAGTCAGCGTAACGAAAGCAGATGCGATATCGTTGAAATTATTAGCGCAATAACTCAACTTCGCGAATTGTGATCCTAAAAGTTTATCGTTTCCACAGGAAGCGTTGGAACTGTGCACATCTTCTTTGCGGATGAGGTCGTGGAATATTTCCATTCCGACGATGGCGTAGACGTAAAAGAAGACGAAAAGGACGCCGACGTATGTCCCGAGCGATGGAATGATACTCACGATGGTCGAGAGGACGGTTTTAAATCGCCTATGACTTCCTAGAATTCGCACGAAACGCAAGACTCGCAGCACCATCAACACGTCCAATATTACTATCGACTGCTTCCCATTCCCCAGAGAAAGCTCAACAATAGCGACGACAACTGCACCGCCAATGGCTATCAAATCAAAAGTATTCCATTTCGATTTCATAAAGACGATAAAACCACTCGTGTAGAATTTGAAGATTATTTCCAGGCTGAAAAAAACGAGAAATATGTAATCAGCGTTGTCCTTTCCCATTCCTATGAAGAATGCATTAGTGACAATTAACAGATCAAAAAACAGTTTAAAATATTTGCTTTTAACAATTTTGCGAAATGATTGGCTCGCTGGAGAGAAATAAATCTTTGGAATCGTCAATTCCAGGAACGTGGGATTCCTTCCAACTTCTGTTATGCGAACGTTTAATACGTCGGCTACCCATAGGAAGCGCGCCCTTTCGATATATCCCAATTGTTTATCGTCCAGGACCTTCCAGACGATGTTATTCTGGTTGCTTGTTCGTTGCGGATCCGTGGCCCGAATCAGTTCCAACCACCGACACTCGGGAACGCCGTATCCTTGACCCACTCGAACTTTGAGTAGATCGTAGACCTCGGAGAGATTGCGGCGTTTCGCAAACACGGCTCGACGCACTTCGCTCTTAAGATTGTTGCGGAATTCGTTGTAAATAACAGCCAGGATTAAATTCATAAAGATGTAGAGACACATGGCTAAAAAGGAGATGAAAAACAATGCGTTCCATCGAGAATCATTGTACGCTGGCATCATAATATCAGGGTTATTCGCAGTCGTGACTAGAACAAAGAGATCAAAATATATATCGAAATAGTTTGCGAAATATGCACCACCTTCGGCATTCTTCAAATTCCTCTTCCCATATAATTTCATACCCAAAAGACTAAATATCGCGATTATTATGAAAAATAGTAGTAACACAGTGCCGACTTCGGGAAGCGTCCTCCGGATGTTTCGAAACGCTCTACGTATTTGCCGAGTTTCGCTGAAAGTCACCAAAAACACGGGTCTCAAAACCCGAGACCATCTGATAGCGTAGCGTTCCAGACCGACAGCGATTAGAGAACCCGCCGAGATCATATCCAGGGTGATCAATAAGATCGCAACAAAAAGGATTACATTCTTTTTGTCCGACAAAAAGCTTCGTCGCTCGCTGTAGCTGAAAGCGTGGAGAAGTCTCCCAAGAAAGACGCCCATGCAAATCAACTCGACGGGGATAGTCGCCCAATACGGTAGTTCCCACCCCTCAACGGCCGGCTTCTCGAATATCGTCAAGGAAATATTGATTGCGATAAAAATATAGGTAGAGAACCGCAACAACGCAGAGTTATACCAGTTGTATAGGTTGACCTCTCGCGGCGAGCGGAGGAATTGGATATGTTTTGAGTTTAGAGCGTCGCTTACTAGTGTCGCCGCCAAGATGAGGTCTGTGTTTGGAATCGGTGTGTTTGGAGTGCGGTCTTCCGGCCGAGTTGTCTGTGCATCCAGGTCAATGCTTTCCCATCCCGGTGACTTTGTGAAGGAAATAATACGCCCCCTAGCGGGAATTTTTGGCTTCTTTGTTTCAGTTTGTTGCTTCTTCGATTTTGTATTTCCATTCTGTTGTGGTACCGGTACCGGATCTGTAATATCTTTCAGTTTTTCTTCCACGAACGACATTATTTACAATCACAATTATCTCATTTAATCCATTATCAATAACGTAAACGTTAGTTTCATATTTACATCATAAATGCAATGCATACACGAAACAGGAAAGTGAAAGTAATTTTAAAACCATCGGCATTGTGGGATTGTAACATTCAGTAAATTATCTGCTTGCAACGAGAAATCCGCTAAAAATAATAAAATAAAGAGGTCGGCCTACGTAGTTATGAAATTACCAAAATATTGTGCATACTACATTATTTCTATAACTGGAATGATTTTATGAAGAGAGAGATACTGAAAGATAGATTTTGATTCAAAGCAAAATAATGTTAAAAATATATTAAAAATTAAAAGTAATTAAAGCAGATGATGTCTGAAAACATATTATAAAAATTCCAATAATTAAAAGTAAACATTACACACAATAAAATTATACAGTTGGGCATGTCAAAAAGTCAACCTACAGACTTGTAATAATAATGATAAGGTCTAAACTTAAACTTAGATTAAAAGCCAATATTTACCATAATGAGTTAATGATTAAACTTTGTGCAATTACAATGATTATTCTCCTTTATTTAACCTGCCTATTGTGTGTGTATGTATGCCTACCCTCTCTTACCTACTGTATGATATCAATGTTATTGCATTATATTGGATTTCTTAGTAGTGAACAATAATACTGTGTTTACATTGATATCTTTATTCAGGGCGCTATTTGATGCCTTGGTAGTTGGCGGAAGTGATTAGCAAACTTTCAACCACCTGTTGTTGGGAGTTCGGCATTACTTATCTGCGCCCTATGTAAAATGTAACGTTTGAGTTTTTGAATAAGAAAATCTGAGTCAAATTAAATTGATTTCAAAAATTTTGCTAGGATGAAATATAAATTGAGAATAAATAAAAACTCAAATGAGAAGATTTGTAATAAAGATTTAAATACAGCATGTAAATTGAGAAACCCGGAAATTTATGGTGAATGGAACTTTTAGAAATTTAATTAGATTTATCAGATAATATCACCTAGGACCTGCTCCATAAACAATATATCGAAAATCACTTCTCATTACCCATCATTAACAACTTTGGTTTGGTTAGTTGTAAAAGTTAACCAAAATTCTAGCCCCGCCCCTTGTGTAAGCCTATTGATACAGTATTTATGTATTGCATGGGTTGAGATTTTATAAATAACCTGGTTACTCGTGCAAAATTAATACACGGAGACACCAGAAATTAATAAAGTGACATTTGTGTGAGTTGATAATAATGCCAACAGTTGGCCAGTGATTAAACACAAACTCTTACGAGTTGATAATAGTGACATCAGTTGGTCAGGGATTGAACACAAACTCTTACGAGTTGATAATAGTGACATCAGTTGGTCAGGGATTGAACACAAAGTCTTCACTTGGCCAGAGATTACACACAAAGTCTTCACGATTTATTTCTAGTGCGGTCCCCCGTAACCATACTCCCCAGAGAAAATTTGTTCTCATTTCGAGATCATTTATGGATGTAAGGCGATATGAGCCCTTAATATACATTGCCTCCAAGAAAGACAAATAAGGACTATCGATAATTCGACTCATTTTGTTATTTATATTTACATCGCTTCTTTTAATTTTTGCCTAAATTATTTTAAATTTTTAAAAATTTAATTCCATTTAAAAAACAATGATAAATAATATCTATGTGTATCAGATTTCTCGCGAATCTCACGCTATTCGACTGTAGAACAGTTAGTGGGGCAAATTTCCGCCGCGTTGTAAATTTCTGTAATACGCTGAATTTACTGAAGGTTTCGGCCAAGGGTGTCTTATCAAGGAAGTGGAACAATACTGTGACACCGGGTTTATTGAATATGGTTAAGTTAAAGGAGTTAATTGACTTGTGCAGAAATGAAATTGAATTTTTGGGTTCAGTCGACAGGAAATTGAGCAGATATTAAACTTTTTGTGTAACGAATAATTCAATTTGATATGTATTTAATATGTTTAATGTTAAACATTCGATTTAATGTGATTTATACTTTATAGTGCTGTTTTAGAATTTGTAAATTTTGGTTCGTAAATCTGATTACTTTTGTGATTTTTCCTCTTTTTCTTTAATTTAGATTGTGCTGTGATTGATTGCAGGTAATATAAATGTGCTGTGATTGATTGCAGGTAATATAAATGTGCTGTGATTGATTGCAGGTAATATAAATCATTATTGTCGTTTATTTTTGGTCCAAAATAGTTATACATTTACTTATTTATTACATAATAACTATATAAAATCTTACATTATATTATTGTGCTATTTATGTCTGTCTAACTGTACGTGCATAATTATTTATTATTCACTGTACGATAATAACAATAATAATATGTATATAAAACCTTTCAACTAGTGCAACACTATATATACAGACATAGTGTATAGCTATAAACGGAAGGCGACATACGGAAGGCGGCATACGGAAGGCGGCATACGGAAGGCGGCATACGGAAGGCGGCATACGGAAGGCGGCATACGGAAGGCGGCATACGGAAGGCGGCATATGGAAGGCTGCATACCAAAAGCGGCATACGGAAGGCGGCATACGGAAGGCGGCATACGGAAGGCGGCATACGGAAGGCGGCATACGGAAGGCGGCATACGGAAGGCGGCATACGGAAGGCGGCATACGGAAGGCGGCATACGGAAGGCGGTATACGGAAGGCGGCATACGGAAGGCGGCATACGGAAGGCGGCATATGGAAGGCTGCATACCAAAGGCGGCATACGGAAGGCGGCATACGGAAGGCGGCATTAAGAATGCTATACCGGCATCAAATCATCAAAGTTGTGCGGTCGCAGCGCCCTATCAATGATTAATATCGCGAGATTCTAATCTTCAAGGCCTTTGAGTGTCCCTTAAGAAGCGAATCCAGAAA
>JAUCBJ010006256.1:0-73228 GCA_032718475.1 Nemertoderma westbladi | reverse complement strand
CATATGTGCTGTGGATAACATTGTACAGGCAATCAAAGTTAAATATTGTGTACGAATGTCCCGTACTTTACTTTGGAATGAGCCGGTTGGGTTGGAGTTTAGGTAAATAATAGATAAACCCGGTTGGGTTGGAATTTAGGTAAATAATAGATTTACAGTTTTCTGTTACGGAAGTTTCGATTATATAAGTTCAGGATTTTCGCAAATTCAGCTTTAATTATCAGTTTAGATTTATAATAAAATAAAAAAAACTAATAATTTATAATAAAATAAAATAAAAATTTATAATAAAATAAAAAAAAAATTTATAATAAATTTTAATATTGTTCAAAATAGACAAAAAAAATGACAAAAGTAATTGCTAGAATTAGTTAAAGATGTTCCAGTTACAATGAAATATCATAAAGGCATTAGTTTAAGATGTACCAGTTATTACAATGAAAGATCGTAAGACATTAGTTAAAGATGTACTAGTTATAATGAAAGATCAGAAGGCACGTTTTTACAGACATTGTTAAAATTTAGTGTGAATTAGCGACAAACATAAAATTTAAAAAATAGAAATGTGGAATTTTTTGCCAAATTTTAAGTTTTTATCAGGTTTCTTTTAAGTTCTGGTACATAACTCTGTATTGCCTGTCTACGCACGGTCATCCGTAATAAGTCCGAGAAATATAACAAAAACAAATTAAACTGTTATTCTATTTTATCCCATCCCATTTTTCAGTTTAAAAAAGCATATTAGTTGATAATAAACAGCAGTTATTTGCTAAGTGTTACCACGAATGTGGTTCAATTTGGATTGCCCCCCCCCCCCCCCCCCCCGACCCCCGACCCACCCATATTGGTTCCTTAGATGAGTTTACAAACTTGCGGGAAGTTCGTACAGAAAGGGAGTTAGTATAGTTAGTTAGTTAGGATAGAGTTATTATAGAGGGTTTGTACTAAACAGCCCACCCCTACAATTCCACCCCCCCCCCTCCCTCCCCCCCCCCCCCACCCATACCCACCCACGCGATTTCGCTTACAGTAAAATTGTTGCTGACGAATCCCCATCATTATCCTACTAATGTAATGAACCTCTATCACCTCCATCAACAGAATCCCAGGGGAATGAAATTCAGAAAATTAAATGAACTTCCTTCCCCTTTTAATAATGCCTCTTACGGTCTCCATTCCCTACTAATGGAGACAGGCTGCTTCAGTTAACTGCTGCCTCAAACTGCAACAGAGCGAGCCTTTTGGGACAATGTCTGAGTAGTTTACGCATTACTAACAAGCACTGCCTTTAATTATTATTAAAAAAAACACAGGAAAAGAAACAATGATGGAAAATGGTGTGGAATTGAATACAACTGCAATGATAAATTACTCGAATAAGCATTCAGGCAATAGTCGTAAATCGGCGAGCCGATAAAATGGCTGAGCTGATCTAAATGATGACTTTAACGCATTCTGGTAGGGGGTACTTTGTTGAGGGTACCAGTAACTCATTAAAACCTAGGAAATTATTCCTGACACTCAAAACTTTCTGTAGGGCCAGTAAGGAGAGGCAAGAGTTCTTGCATGTGGGGAAGTCATTTCAGGGAGTATCCTTCATCCGTTACTCACAGATTTAAATTCATAGGGATTTTAAATAAGATGTTCGTGCGTATTTTCATGTTTAATTGCTGATAAAGGAAAGGTATAATATGATATGATTAGAGAGGCATATTATTTATAGGAGGGATTAAGTCATACAGTAGGTCATCTCTCCGACCATTGCAATGGAATTAGTTATCTTGTATAACACACATTGTTATTAATATCCAATAGATTATATTTTGTTGGTAATATAATTATTTTGGAAGTCAAATAAAAAACAATATTTTACTAAGATAACTAAGAAAATTTAATAACAGTATTTTTATTGAGGTCGTTCAATTCAACCCATGGGGGTTGGAATCTTTCGAACCTTTCGATGAAATCAAAATTCAACCTTCTACATGCAAAATAGATGGCTGTGGCAGCACTGCCTGCCCAGCAGGGACTGCCCAGCACGTACTGCCCAGCAGGGACTGCCCACGCCCAGTACTGACTGCCCAGCACTGACTGCCCAGAACGGACTGCCCAGCACGGACGCCCAACACGGACTGCCCAGTACGGACTGCCCAGCACTGACTGCCCAACTCGGACTGCCCAACACGGACTGCCCAGCACGGACTGCCCAGTACGGACTGCCCAGCACGGACTACCCAACACGGACTGCCCAGTACGGACTGCCCAGCACGGACTGCCCAACACGGACTGCCCAGTACGGACTGCCCAGCACGGACTGCCCAACACGGACTGCCCAGCACGGACTGCCCAGTACGGACTGCCCAGCACGGACTACCCAACTCGGACTGCCCAGTACTGACTGCCCAGCACTGACTGCCCAGCACGGACTGCCCAGCACGGACTGCCCAGTACGGACTGCCCAACACGGACTGCCCAGCACGGACTGCCCAGCACGTACTGCCCACGCCCAGCACTGACTGCCCAGCGACTGCCCTGCACGGACTGCCCAGCACGGACTGCCCTGCACGGACTGCCCAGCACGGACTGCCCAGCACGGACTGCCCAGCACGTACTGCCCACGCCCAGCACTGACTGCCCAGCGACTGCCCTGCACGGACTACCCAGCACGGACTGCCCAACACGGACTGCCCAGCACGGACTGCCCAGCACGGACTGCCCAGCACGTACTGCCCACGCCCAGCACTGACTGCCCAGCGACTGCCCTGCACGGACTACCCAGTACGGACTGCCCCCAACACTGACTGCCCAGCACGGACTGCCCAGCACGTACTGCCCACGCCCAGCACTGACTGCCCAGTACGGACTGCCCAACCCGGACTGCCCAGCACGGACTGCCCAGCACGTACTGCCCAGCGACTGCCCTGCACGGACTGCCCAGCACTGACTGCCCTGCACGGACTGCCTAGTACTGACATCCCAGCACGGACTGCCCTACACGGACTGCCCATCACGGACTGCCCAGTACGGACTGCTCAGCACGGACTGCCCAGCACGGACTGCCGAGCACGGACTGCCCAGCACGGACTGCCCAGCACGGACTGCCCAGCACGGACTGCCCAGCACGTACTGCCCACGCCCAGCACGGACTTCCCTACACGGACTGCCCATCACGGACTGCCCAGTACCGACTGCTCAGCACTGACTGCCCAGCGACTGCCCTGCACGGACTGCCCAGCACGGACTGCCCAGCACGGACTGCCCAGCACGGACTGCCCAGCACGGACTGCCGAGCACGGATTGCCCAGCACGGACTGCCCAGCACGGACTGCCCTGCACGGACTGCCCAGCACGGACTGCCCAGCACGGACTGCTCAGCACGGACTGCCCAGCACGGACTGCCTAGCACGGACTGCCCAGCACGTACTGCCCACGCCCAGCACTGACTGCCCAGCGACTGCCCTGCACGGACTGCCCAGCACGGACTGCCCTGCACGGACTGCCCAGCACTGACTGCCCAGCACGGACTGCCCAGCACGTACTGCCCACGCCCAGCACTGACTGCCCAGCGACAGCCCTGCACGGACTGCCCAGCACGGACTGCCCAACACGGACTGCCCAGCACGGACTGCCCAGCACGTACTGTCCACGCCCAGCACTGACTGCCCAGCGACTGCCCTGCACGGACTGCCCAGCACGGACTGCCCAACAGGGACTGCCCAGCACGGACTGCCCAGCACGTACTGCCCATGCCCAGCACTGACTGCCCAGCGACTGCCCTGCACGGACTGCCTAGTACTGACAGCCCAGCACGGACTGCCCTACACGGACTGCCCAACACGGACTGCCCTGCACGGACTGCCCAGCACTGACTGCCCAGCACAGACTGCCCAGCACGTACTGCCCACGCCCAGCACTGACTGCGCAGCGACTGCCCTGCACGGACTGCCCAGCACGGACTGCCCAACACGGACTGCCCAACACGGACTGCCCAGCACGGACTGCCCAGCACGGACTGCCCAGCACGTACTGCCCACGCCCAGCACTGACTGCCCAGCGACAGCCCTGCACGGACTGCCCAGCACGGACTGCTCAGCACGGACTGCCCAGCACGGACTGGCGAGCACGGACTGCCCAGCATTGACTGCCCAGTACGGACTGCCGAGCACGGACTGCCCAGCACGGACTGCCCAGCACGGACTGCCCAGCACGGACTGCCCAACACGGACTGCCCAACACGGACTGCCCAGTACGGACTGCACAGCACGGACTGCCCTGCACGGACTGCCCAGCACGTACTGCCCAGTACGGACTGCTCAGCACGGACTGCCCAGCACGGACTGCCCAGTACGGACTGCCCAGCACGGACTGCCCAGCACGTACTGCCCAGTACGGACTACTCAGCACGGACTGCCCAGCACGGACTGCCCAGTACGGACTGCCCAGCACGGACTGCCCAGTACGGACTGCCCAGTACGGACTGCCCAGCACGGACTGCCCTGCACGGACTGCCCAGCACGGACTGCCCTGCACGGACTGCCCAGCACGGACTGCCCAGTACGGACTGCACAGCACGGACTGCCCTGCACGGACTGCCCAGCACGTACTGCCCAGTACGGACTACTCAGCACGGACTGCCCAGCACGGACTGCCCAGTACGGACTGCCCAGCACGGACTGCCCAACACGGACTGCCCAGTACGGACTGCCCAGCACGGACTGCCCAACACGGACTGCCCAGTACGGACTGCCCAACACGGACTGCCCAGTACGGACTGCCCTGCACGGACTGCCCTGCACGGACTGCTCTGCACGGACTGCCCTGCACGGACTGCCCAGCACGGACTGCCCAACACGGACTGCCCAGTACGGACTGCTCAGCACGGACTGCACAGCACGGACTGCCGAGCACGGACTGCCCAGCACGGACTGCCCTACACGGACTGCCCAACACGGACTGCCCAACACGGACTGCCCAGTACGGACTGCCCAGCACGGACTGCCCAGCACGGACTGCCCTACACGGACTGCCCAACACGGACTGCCCAGTACGGACTGCACAGCACGGACTGCCCAGCACGGACTGCCCAGCACGGACAGCCCAGCACGGACTGCCCTACACGGACTGCCCAACACGGACTGCCCTGCACGGACTGCCCAACACGGACTGCCCAGTACGGACTGCCCAGCACGGACAGCCCAGCACGGACTGCCCTACACGGACTGCCCAACACGGACTGCCCAGTACGGACTGCACAGCACGGACTGCCCAGCACGGACTGCCAAGCACGGACTGCCCAGCACGGACTGCCCAGCACGGACTGCCCAGCACGGACTGCCCTACACGGACTGCCCAACACGGACTGCCCAGTACGGACTGCACAGCACGGACTGCCCAGCACGGACTGCCGAGCACGGACTGCCCAGCACGGACTGCCCAGCACGGACTGCCCTGCACGGACTGCCCAGCACAGACTGCCCAACACGGACTGCCCAGTACGGACTGCCCAGTACGGACTGCTGAGCACGGACTGCCCAGCACGGACTGCCCAGTACGGACTGCCCAGCACAGACTGCCCAACACGGACTGCCCAGTACGGACTGCCCAGTACGGACTGCTCAGCACGGACTGCCCAGCACGGACTGCCCAGCACGGACTGCCCTGCACGGACTGCCCAGCACGGACTGCCCAACACGGACTGCCCAGTACGGACTGCCCAGTACGGACTGCTCAGCACGGACTGCCCAGCACGGACTGCCCAGCACGGACTGCCCTGCACGGACTGCCCAGCACGGACTGCCCAACACGGACTGCCCAGTACGGACTGCTCAGCACGGACTGCACAGCACGGACTGCCGAGCACGGACTGCCCAGCACGGACTGCCCTACACGGACTGCCCAACACGGACTGCCCAGTACGGACTGCCCAGTACGGACTGCACAGCACGGACTGCCCAGCACGGACTGCCGAGCACGGACTGCCCAGCACGGACTGCCCTGCACGGACTGCCCAGTACGGACTGCCCAGTACGGACTGCTCAGCACGGACTGCCCAGCACGGACTGCCTAGCACGGACTGCCCAGCACGTACTGCCCACGCCCAGCACGGACTTCCCTACACGGACTGCCCAACACGGACTGCCCAGTACGGACTGCTCAGCACTGACTGCCCAGCGACTGCCCTGCACGGACTGCCCAGCACGGACTGCCCAGCACGGACTGCCCAGCACGGACTGCCGAGCACGGATTGCCCAGCACGGACTGCCCAACACGGACTGCCTAGCACGGACTGCCCAGCACGTACTGCCCACGCCCAGCACTGACTGCCCAGCGACTGCCCTGCAGGACTGCCCAGCACGGACTGCCCTGCACGAACTGCCCAGCACGGACTGCCTAGCACGGACTGCCCAGCACGTACTGCCCACGCCCAGCACTGACTGCCCAGCGACTGCCCTGCATGGACTGCCCAGCACGGACTGCCCAACACGGACTGCCCAGCACGGACTGCCCAGCACGGACTGCCCAGCACGTACTGCCCACGCCCAGCACTGACTGCCCAGCGACTGCCCTGCACGGACTGCCCAGCACGGACTGCCCAACACGGACTGCCCAGCACGGACTGCCCAGCACGGACTGCCCACGCCCAGCACTGACTGCGCAGCGACTGCCCTGCATGGACTGCCCAGCACGGACTGCCCAACACGTACTGCCCAGCACGGACTGCCCAGCACGGACTGCCCAGCACGTACTGCCCACGCCCAGCACTGACTGCCCAGCGACTGCCCTGCACGGACTGCCTAGTACTGACAGCCCAGCACGGACTGCCCTACACGGACTGCCCAACACGGACTGCCCAGTACGGACTGCTCAGCACGGACTGCCCAGCACGGACTGCCTAGCACGGACTGCCCAGCACGGACTGCCCTACACGGACTGCCTAACACGGACTGCCCAGTACGGACTGCACAGCACGGACTGCCCAGCACGGACTGCCTAGCACGGACTGCCCTACACGGACTGCCTAACACGGACTGCCCAGTACGGACTGCCCAGCACGGACTGCCCAGCACGGACTGCCGAGCACGGACTGCCCAGCACGGACTGCCCAGTACGGACTGCCCAGTACGGACTGCCCAGCACGGACTGCCCTGCACGGACTGCCCAGCACGGACTGCCCAGCACGGACTGCCCAGCACGGACTGCCCAGCACGGACTGCCCAGCACGGACTGCCCTACACGGACTGCCTAACACGGACTGCCCAGTACGGACTGCACAGCACGGACTGCCCAACACGGACTGCCCTGCACGGACTGCCGAGCACGGACTGCCCAGCACGGACTGCCCAGCACGGACTGCCCTTCACGGACTGCCTAACACGGACTGCCCAGTACGGACTGCACAGCACGGACTGCCCAGCACGGACTGCCGAGCACGGACTGCCCAGCACGGACTGCCCAGCACGGACTGCCCTACACGGACTGCCTAACACGGACTGCCCAGTACGGACTGCACAGCACGGACTGCCGAGCACGGACTGCCCAGCACGGACAGCCCAGCACGGACTGCCCTACACGGACTGCCTAACACGGACTGCCCAGTACGGACTGCACAGCACGGACTGCCCAGCACGGACTGCCGAGCACGGACTGCCCAGCACGGACTGCCCTGCACGGACTGCCCAGCACGGACTGCCCAGCACGGACTGCCCAGCACGGACTGCCCTGCACGGACTGCCCAGCACGGACTGCCCAGCACGTACTGCCCACGCCCAGCACTGACTGCCCAGCGACTGCCCTGCACGGACTGCCCAGGACGGACTGCCCAACACGGACTGCCCTGCACGGACTGCCCAGCACGGACTGCCCAGCACGGACTGCTCAGCACGCACTGCCCAGCACGGACTGCCGAGCACGGACTGCCCTGCACGGACTGCCCAGGACGGACTGCCCAACACGGACTGCCCTGCACGGACTGCCCAGCACGGACTGCCCAGCACGGACTGCTCAGCACGGACTGCCCAGCACGGACTGCCCTGCACGGACTGCCCAGGACGGACTGCCCAACACGGACTGCCCTGCACGGACTGCCCAGCACGGACTGCCCAGCACGGACTGCTCAGCACGGACTGCCCAGCACGGACTGCCCTGCACGGACTGCCCAGCACGGACTGCCCAGCACGTACTGCCCACGCCCAGCACTGACTGCCCAGCGACTGCCCAGCACGGACTGCCCAGCACGGACTGCTCAGCACGGACTGCCCAGCACGGACTGCCCAGCACGGACTGCCCAACTCGGACTGCCCAACACGGACTGCCCAGCACGGACTGCTCAGCACGGACTGCCCAGCACGGACTGCTCAGCACGGACTGCCCAGCACGGACTGCCTAGCACGGACTGCCCAGCACGGACTGCCCAGTACGGACTGCCCAGCACGGACTGCCTAGCACGGACTGCCCAGCACGGACTGCCCAGCACGGACTGCCTAGCACGGACTGCCCAGCACGGACTGCCCTGCACGGACTGCCCTGCACGGACTGCCCTGCACGGACTGCCCAGCACGGACTGCCTAGCACGGACTGCCCAGCACGGACTGCCCAGTACGGACTGCCCAGCACGGACTGCCTAGCACGGACTGCCCAGCACGGACTGCCCAACAACTGCATGCCGTAGCGCACAGACTCCACCGCTGCATGCCGTAGCGCACAGACTCCACCGCTGCATGCCGTAGAGCACAGACTCCACCGCTGCATGCCGTAGCGCACAGACTCCACCGCTGCATGGCAAAAGCGTATCTTTAGAGCGTGAGATATATCACAGGTCTTCCAGAAACTGGACGGCTGTGGATTGCTGACCAGGTTTTTCCTTTACGAATTCGGAGATCTTATTCACATGTAGGGTTATTCTGCTGATTCCAACTTGGTTATTCATTATTCTGTATGTGCAGGATGATTCATGGACGATTAATAATAATAGATTGACACTCTCTAGCAGTGGCTTAAGTTGGCAGTTGGGTCTTATGAATTGTTATATATAGGCCATGTTATATGGTGTAGGATGTTAATACTTAATTTCGTTAAGAGGCTTGCGTGATAGGCGACTAGACACCTGCTTCCAGGTCCATTGGGCCACATTACGTGCCCAAAATTAATACCCCAAATCGTTTGATGGATCGAGTATATCGCTGTTTCAATGTCATAATCTAATTAAAGGATTACCCGCGCCATCCTGGCAAGATTAAAAACCGAAGAATTAAGTTTGCGCCGACATTCACATTATATACACGAGCGAACAATACCAGCTAACATCTGGGTACATTATTATTAATAAGACACATGTGTGGTTGAGTTTGTGTACGCTATACAATCATGGGTAACAATAAATATATTGTGGGATAATGGTTGGATATGCTAGGAGTGATAGAGATAGAATAAATTAGCTTCACAGGGAACGAATAACGCAATATAATTGCGGATAGAACCAACACATATTATATTGTCTGGTAGTTGTAGTTATGAGAAGAGCGTTTAATAAATATTATAATTATTATAACTAGCACGGTCTTGCAGGGGACATGGTTTCGGTTTCTCGAAGGTGTTCTGCGGTTATCTGAACTCAGTGTCTAGCCGCTCTGTGCAAGTCTCACTGGTATGAGGCGCAGTTTTAGTGCCTTGATGTTGCAGATTATTAAATATTTGATTGAACTTTGAACCATCAATAAATATATCTATAATTAACAGTTCGGTTTCAATTTTAAACATTTTTAGATTATATGTGCTTTTAAGTAATTTTCAATAACCAGTACTAAACTGTACAATAGTATAAAGTACGATCGACAAAATAGATTGAAATATTACATCCATTAGATGAAACAAATTGTCATGCTGTACACCGCTCCAGGTTTTCAGACTACAAAGTCATATATATAAATCTAAATTATACTGAAACACTTAAAATAATTACTAGTTTTTAGTTATTAAATAATTAAATCTTCTAGAAGCTGCAGATATTATATTATTATTTTTATTTATTAGTTTTTTATTCCTCAAGACCCTGCTAACTTATTATTTTTATTATTTAATCACAAATGTTTAAAACAGAGGAGAAAAACATATGGTAGTAAAAAACAACTAGGTTATTGCACGAGTATAAACAGGTACAAAGGAACACTTACAGTTGTCGCCCCTCAATAAGACACAGATAGAATTGGTATGACAAAATATGGCACAAAATATGAAATAAAAATAAAAACAGACTCATTTTAAAAAACAGACAAAATCAAAAAGTTAGAGGTTTATACTACTTTATTAGTTCTACCTTAGTACCGTAATGCGTATGAAATGTGTAATCCTCATGTGGCAGCATTAAGGTACACACTGTCTAGCACCATAAGCCCCAAATATCTAGCAACATAAACCCTGTCTCATCTAAAACCCCAACTGTCACAGCAAAAAGCCCAACTGTCGCAACAAAAAGCCCAACTGTCGCAAAATAAATCCCAAATGTCTAGCTACATGAACCCCAAATGTCTAGCAAAATAAACCCCAACTGTCTAGCAACATAAACCCCAAATGTCTAGCAACGTAAACCCCAAATGTCTAGCAACATAAACCCCAACTGTATTCACAGCGCCACTCTGTGGCAACATATAGCAGAATGTGTGACAACATTTATCGCCACTTTGTAACAACATCAAGCACCGCAGTTTCTGTTACAGAATATATTTTCCCACGAGTCATAATTTCATGAAAAAGTTTAGCAATAGCAACCGGTAATAAAACTGACGCTTACCTTTTGTTATTATATTGACTGAACTGTTATATCGTTTGTTGAACCCAATTCCCCAAAATATTACAATCGAACACAATTATACCAGCGACCCATGATAGTATTAAAGAAGTAAATAGGCCAAAGTTCTTTTAGAATTATTGCACACGTGTCCCTAATCAACTCAGAATGAGGAAACTTTTGTTGAATTATTCCTGTAAAATATGGGATGCAGGAAGAACTGCCCAAGAATTGACCAATCAGAGAACAGTTTTACAAATCCCAGGAAGCAGGGCTGTCATAAACACCCTTTGTGTGTTTGTGTTGGTTGGGGAGATTTCATAAAATAAATGAAACTACAACATATCAATTTTGTAAGGGAAGCCCACTTCGTCAAACACAAGCAAGCAACCATCATGTAGGTTGGTCGTACATCAACAACATGTAAGTTAGTTCCATAAAGTATATCCTATAAATGTAATTAAATTTTAAATTACTTCATAATTTTATTATCGTTGATATTTGGTATTTTATTATAATAAGGTTGGTGCGTGAAAACATTGTAGACATTGTCTAGAAACAATCGAATAAGGGGTAACAAGGTGCCCTGAATCGACTGGCGGGGTGTCTTTTTTGTAAAAACACGCGGAAACGTTCAAAATGGCGGGTTTGAGTAAGAGCGGGAAGCCGATTTTGAAAATCTGCTGTGATTGGCTGCTACAGATTTGACGTCACTATGCAATGCTCAGATAATTTTTATATTGTTTTCTATCGAGGGTGATTTTAGATCCATTCTAATACACATTTAATCTCAATCATTTCACACGTGGTTTATATCAATTGAAAACGGTGAGTCTTGCGCGTCTTTTGACACTACGATTAATTAAATTCATGGTGATGAACATTGATTAAATGAATAAATTCATAATTATAAACTCACAGATTGCCTCACCGGTATCGAAGCCCTCAAAACCACTCAGCCTTTATCTACCTATTGCATTGCATTATTTGAGTTCAGAGTACAGTATTGCTGTATTGCAGCTTAAGGGGGGGTACACCATTTTCGGACAACTCTTCGATTTATCATTCTCAGCGTTTCAAAATTGTTTGGTTTTGGCTATAATTTTGAATATTGGTGCCTAAGATGCTATTCTACATGACAGGTTCGAAAATTTTTATTTTTCGCTATTTAATATTAGTTAATCCTAGTTAACAACAAAAAAAACTTGGTTGCGCTTAAAACCCTAAGGCTTTTACAGTTTTGAATCTAATCACATGAAAGTTTTTTTTATATGATAGATCAAAGATGGGGCAACATAACTGTCAGGCGAAATTTTGTGAAAATAATTCTGCACCGCTAGGTGGCGCTGCAAATTTATGCCTAATTTTTAGGTTTGTTATAAATAGTATTAAATTTTATTAACAAATAATTGTCTGATACTTTTATGCAGGGTGGCTATGTAGACACCCACAGAAAGTTTCAGACTAATTGCTTAAAAATTGTAGAAGTAGTAGGGTTTTGAAGTTGACAATTTCATAAAAAAAATATTTTGAGATAATCGACCTTTCATTATATATAGTAATAGTAATTTCAATAGGTGTGACGGGATCCGAGGATCCCGGTTTATCCGGTGTTGTTTACGTACGCGTCCCCGCCGTGTGAATGAAAAGAGTTGTTGTTCTGATATCGTTAATGGTATAAAATTGAGATAACATAGGTACAATAGCAGATAGCACTAATGATGGCTGCACAATAAATGACCGGTAATATGGTGACGGTGGTGACGGTCTTAACTGTCACCGTACTGCCGTGACTGTACTGGGTAAACTGAATGAATGAGCAACACCGACCAGTAATATACTACTCTAGGTTTGGCCGTGTTACTCAGTCGATGCTTGCCCCCCATTGGCTGATAACCTAATTGTCGCTCTTTCACCTCCCTGGAGTGTTTCCCTTTACTCCTGCCGTTGTTCCCTCTCTCTCAGAGGTGTAACCCCTGACCCCCATTGTGTGTATGTTCTCTGGGGTTTCTCCTTCCCATTTTGTTGGGGTGATACGAGGTTGATATTGGCAATCAACCTCGTGTTCCCAATATTGCTTAACGCCAACTTTATGGGGTTTAGTGTGGCGGAATTGAATACGCTCACACTCCCCCCCATGCTATCTTCCCGGTGAGAAGATAGCATCCACCTATAGTGCGCTACAATTCCGCTGGAAACTCGATCCACTATCGGGTGTGGGGTGGAGTTATTTTCTTGGAGTCGGCTTTCCAGACCGCTCCCTATGGGTATGATAACGCTACCCATCTGACGTCTCGTGTCGAGCCAATTGTGGACTCTCACACAATTTTAAAAGCTCTCCACTCTAACTCTCCTCTAACTCCACTCTAACTTCTCCGCTCGAACTCTGCTCTAACTCCGCTCTTACTCTCTCCCCGCACCTGAATCGCATTCTAACTTCTCTCTCGCCAACAGCTCCTCTCACTATCTCCTCTCTACTCTCTGCCACTCCCTAAGGCCCTAATCTCTAGTGCTACCCCTGTGCTATCATACTATCTAACTCTCCAACTTACTAACTACTTACTATCTTCTAACTCTCTAGCTTACTAACTACCTACTATCTAACTCTCTTACTAACTCTACTAGCTCTAACTAGAACTCTCTAAATAAGTCTGCTCCGCTTACTACTTTCTACGTGGCGCTTGCGGTGCCCACAACCACTCTGCTTACTACTAACTTCCGTCTATGTGGCGCTTGCGGTGCCCACAACCACTCTACTATCTGGCACCCTATGTGCCCATCTCTACTACTCTACTACCTGGCACCCTATGTGCCCTCTCTACTACTCTACTACCTCTAACTCTCTAACTATACTACCTGGCACCCTATGTGCCCGTCTCTACTATTCTACTCCCCCTTTATGTCTCCTCGCCTGCAGGTGACGCTCTGAATGCCGGCAAAGTGGGTACGTTAATTATGTGAACTACTACTAACTCTTACTAACTCTACTAACTCTCTACTAACTCAACTAACTCTACTACTAACTCTTACTAACTCAACTAACTCTACTACTAACTCTTACTAACTCAACTAACTCTACTACTAACTCTTACTAACTCAACTAACTCTACTACTAACTTCTTGTGCCCGGCACCTCTTGTGCCCGGCACCCACCCTAATTAACATACCCTGCTCTTACATCAAACACGTCATCACGCCCGTGCCCCACTTAGTTCAATGCATCCCCTGTACCACGGCGCTTCCGGTGCCCACAACCTCTCTACTACTACTTCCATCTATGTGGTGCTTCCGGTGCCCACAACCTCTCTACTACTACTTCCATCTACGTGGCGCTTCCGGTGCCCACAACCTCTCTACTACTACTTCCATCTACGTGGTGCTTCCGGTGCCCACAACCTCTCTACTACTACTTCCATCTACGTGGCGCTTCCGGTGCCCACAACCTCTCTACTACTACTTCCATCTACGTGGCGCTTCCAGTGCCCACAACCTCTCTCTGCTCTACTAACTCTACTACCTCTATCTACGTGGCGCTTCCGGTGCCCACAACCTCTCTACTACTACTTCCATCTACGTGGTGCTTCCGGTGCCCACAACCTCTCTACTACTACTTCCATCTACGTGGCGCTTCCAGTGCCCACAACCTCTCTCTGCTCTACTAACTCTACTACCTCTATCTACGTGGCGCTTCCAGTGCCCACAACCTCTCTCTGCTCTACTAACTCTACTACCTCTATCTACGTGGCGCTTTCGGTGCCCACAACCTCTCTACTACTACTTCCATCTACGTGGCGCTTCCAGTGCCCACAACCTCTCTCTGCTCTACTAACTCTACTACCTCTATCTACGTGGTGCTTCCGGTGCCCACAACCTCTCTACTACTACTTCCATCTACGTGGCGCTTCCAGTGCCCACAACCTCTCTCTGCTCTACTAACTCTACTACCTCTATCTACGTGGCGCTTTCGGTGCCCACAACCTCTCTCTGCTCTACTAACTCTACTACCTCTATCTACGTGGCGCTTTCGGTGCCCACAACCTCTCTCTGCTCTACTAACTCTACTACCTCTATCTACGTGGCGCTTTCGGTGCCCACAACCTCTCTCTGCTCTACTAACTCTACTACCTCTATCTACGTGGCGCTTTCGGTGCCCACAACCTCTCTCTGCTCTACTAACTCTACTACCTCTATCTACGTGGCGCTTTCGGTGCCCACAACCTCTCTCTGCTCTACTAACTCTACTACCTCTATCTACGTGGCGCTTTCGGTGCCCACAACCTCTCTCTGCTCTACTAACTCTACTACCTCTATCTACGTGGCGCTTTCGGTGCCCACAACCTCTCTCTGCTCTACTAACTCTACTACCTCTATCTACGTGGCGCTTTCGGTGCCCACAACCTCTCTCTGCTCTACTAACTCTACTACCTCTATCTACGTGGCGCTTTCGGTGCCCACAACCACTCTACTACTACTTCCATCTATGTGGTGCTTCCGGTGCCCACAACCTCTCTCTGCTCTACTAACTCTACTACCTCTATCTACGTGGCGCTTTCGGTGCCCACAACCACTCTACTACTACTTCCATCTACGTGGTGCTTCCGGTGCCCACAACCTCTCTCTGCTCTACTAACTCTACTACCTCTATCTACGTGGCGCTTTCGGTGCCCACAACCTCTCTCTGCTCTACTAACTCTACTACCTCTATCTACGTGGCGCTTTCGGTGCCCACAACCACTCTACTACTACTTCCATCTATGTGGTGCTTCCGGTGCCCACAACCTCTCTCTGCTCTACTAACTCTACTACCTCTATCTACGTGGCGCTTTCGGTGCCCACAACCACTCTACTACTACTTCCATCTACGTGGTGCTTCCGGTGCCCACAACCTCTCTCTGCTCTACTAACTCTACTACCTCTATCTACGTGGCGCTTTCGGTGCCCACAACCTCTCTCTGCTCTACTAACTCTACTACCTCTATCTACGTGGCGCTTTCGGTGCCCACAACCTCTCTCTGCTCTACTAACTCTACTACCTCTATCTACGTGGCGCTTTCGGTGCCCACAACCACTCTACTACTACTTCCATCTACGTGGTGCTTCCGGTGCCCACAACCTCTCTCTGCTCTACTAACTCTACTACCTCTATCTACGTGGCGCTTTCGGTGCCCACAACCTCTCTCTGCTCTACTAACTCTACTACCTCTATCTACGTGGCGCTTTCGGTGCCCACAACCTCTCTACTACTACCTCTATCTACGTGGCGCTTCCAGTGCCCACAACCTCTCTCTGCTCTACTAACTCTACTACCTCTATCTACGTGGCGCTT
Source organism: Nemertoderma westbladi (assembly GCA_032718475.1). Classification (NCBI taxonomy): domain Eukaryota; kingdom Metazoa; phylum Xenacoelomorpha; order Nemertodermatida; family Nemertodermatidae; genus Nemertoderma; species Nemertoderma westbladi. The sequence continues at coordinate 57,119 of JAUCBJ010006256.1, read as the reverse complement.
CCAGTGCCCACAACCTCTCTCTGCTCTACTAACTCTACTACCTCTATCTACGTGGCGCTTTCGGTGCCCACAACCTCTCTACTACTACTTCCATCTACGTGGCGCTTCCAGTGCCCACAACCTCTCTCTGCTCTACTAACTCTACTACCTCTATCTACGTGGTGCTTCCGGTGCCCACAACCTCTCTACTACTACTTCCATCTACGTGGCGCTTCCGGTGCCCACAACCTCTCTCTGCTCTACTAACTCTACTACCTCTATCTACGTGGCGCTTTCGGTGCCCACAACCTCTCTCTGCTCTACTAACTCTACTACCTCTATCTACGTGGCGCTTTCGGTGCCCACAACCTCTCTCTGCTCTACTAACTCTACTACCTCTATCTACGTGGCGCTTTCGGTGCCCACAACCACTCTACTACTACTTCCATCTACGTGGTGCTTCCGGTGCCCACAACCTCTCTCTGCTCTACTAACTCTACTACCTCTATCTACGTGGCGCTTTCGGTGCCCACAACCTCTCTCTGCTCTACTAACTCTACTACCTCTATCTACGTGGCGCTTCCAGTGCCCACAACCTCTCTCTGCTCTACTAACTCTACTACCTCTATCTACGTGGCGCTTCCGGTGCCCACAACCTCTCTACTACCCGCCTAACTCGGTACTACGTACCTTCTACTACTTCTAACTCTCTTACTAGCGGTACTACTCAGCCCGAACGCATATCTATATATATATATAAATATAATATCACTGACGACCTTACATCTAAATGTGTAAAAAGTTTAAATTATGTTCCTCTTATAGGAAAGTAGAAAGGTAACTGGAAAGTACATTTCTGCAAGGAAGTAATTATTGTGCGCCTCGATACTATGGAGGTAAAAGGTTTCGATGACTAAAATATATTTTGGACTATATTGTTATTTCATAACCTAAAATATTCTTACTCGCTATATCTTGTATTAAACTTTACTGGTCCGGTTGTGCTATGTATGTACTATGTACCACCCTTCAGGGCGTGTATGAAATTATTATATAATAAATAATAAAGGGACGCTTTGTTCAACTGAGCCCCGTCAGTGGAAACAGCCAGTGCCGCTAATGAGATATGCATTGCGTATCTTCTAAAGCAAATCACAAATTCAAAGCAGATCACAAATTCCTTACTCCCAAATCCCAAATACCTTATTCCCAAATCCCAAATTCCTTATTTCCAAATCCCAAATACCTTATTCCCAAATCCCAAATTCCTTATTCCCAAATCCCAAATACCTTATTCCCAAATTCCAAAGCGCATTTGACAAAATAGACGTTTTTAACCCCTATTTTATATATTTTGAATCTCTCTGATTGTTTTGTAGAGCACATAAGAAAGCGAGTAAAACACCCAGTCTGAGACACTGAAACAGTAATGGCGCTAGTGTACCTTCAAGGGAAGGCCGTTCTAGTGAATCACTTTTATTCCCTCTTCCCCACAATTGTATCGATTTGCTCAATGTTTCACTCAGTCTATAACGGTAATTGATCATCTATTATATTTCACTAATATATATAATAATATAATATATAATAATACCAGGAGGGTGTGGTGGCACAATACAATAAGTAAATGTCTGACTAATTAATTATTAAGTCTGGCGATTGTGTTTCCCTTTAGGGGAAACGTATTGCAACTATTCTGTATCTGTTTATATTATTATCGCTACGGTATTCAATTTATGGTAACGCTCAATCATGATGTCATTAATAGTAAGGTAATAAGGTAAGGTAAATTGGTTCATTACAAATAATAAGGGCTTCGCTTGCATTACAGGTCAGAAATATCGCCATAGATTAATTATTTATTGAGTTAGAGGTAAGACAACACATATAAGTCCGACACGATTGTTCAGACCTACCTGGGTTTGGTGTCTAGAAAATGTCTTTGATCTCAGGGTAACAGCGATATTATATTAATCAAGTAACAGAAGCAAATAAATCGAATTTACCGGTACGATATCAAATATTATAACAAATAATTATAACAAACGAATGTATAATTTAATTGTAGACAACAGAGACAGTTAAACAAGTAATAATCACCAGTCAATTAAAGTTGACCATGGTTTTTACCATTTAGATGTATAAGTGTGACTCCACTAAACAATTAATGTTGAAGGGAATAGTCTGATTGGTTGTAAAGCATTTGACCCATAGCATTTATACCTCCAAAGTAATGTGCAGTAGCGCCACCTAGACATCACAAATAAGGCATTTAAGCTAAGCTGACTATATATATAACGACGCTAGATGGTGTCAGGTTACAATTGACGGTTCTTGGCTAAGAAATCAGAATATTAGAACGTAATTAACCTTATCAATAAAATATGGAACTTAAACTTAAATTGAGCAAAATAAGTAAACTAAAATCATAAAGAACACATTTGCGTTAACACAAATCCCAAACACCTTATTCCCAAATCCCAAATACCTTAAAAAAATGTGTTTGTCCCTTCACCTTACGAATGAACATAAACTTACATAATTACACTTGCGATTCCATTCGCCAATCCCAATTATGTCAATATTGGGCCTACTGAACTGTGACTGCACCACCCCTATATTTTAACTCATATAATTAATTGTTGTGTTAAAAACTTCACATTAACAAGATTAACTAGATAAACTACAAGGATATATATAACTAAAAGGATATAATAGATCTAACACCTAGAATATGACAACTGAAAAGTTAATATGTGACAATTTTTCAGAATTTTCCAGTTTTTGAAAAAAAGTGAGTGTATCTGTACCACCCGAAGCAGGACCTTATCGCCCCTGGGTCTTTATCGCCCCCGAGTCTTTATCGCCCCTGGTCCTTTATCGCCCCTGTCATTATATATACAGGATACTTTCCACCAACGTTCTCATACTTCCTAAAAGTCACATACTTTACTGTAGTTATAGTTTACATTTATATTTATACTCAAATAGTTTCAGGTAGAAGATACCTACACTTATAAATTATATTATTCATATTTTCATTCTCAATTCATAGAAAAAGCAGCAGCTTGATTTAGTGTTAACAATCTCGGCTTTCATTCTGAGGCTCCAGGTTCGATCCCTGGACGACGCATTTTGTTTTACTGTTTTGGTACGGGACTTTAAATGCTGCAGACTAGCTCTGCCCAGGTTTTCATCCCTTTCTGGTCGATAAATGAGAACCATGGTAATTTGGAAAACAGAGTGTAAGGGTTTACTGTGGAAGATCACCCACTGTGGAGAACAGGCATTCCTTTGGGAAACAGAGTGGAAGGGTTTACTGTGGAAGATCACCCATGGTGGTGAACAGGCATTCCTTTAGGAAACAGAGTGGAAGGGTTTACTGTGGAAGATCACCCATGGTGGTGAACAGACATTCCTTTATGAAACAGAGTGGAAGGGTTTTTACTGTGGAAGATCACCCATGGTGGTGAACAGGCATTCCTTTAGGAAACAAAGTGGAATGGTTTACTGTGGAAGATCAACCATGGTGGTGAACAGGCATTCCTTTAGGAAACGAAGTGGAAGGGTTTACTGTGGAAGATCACCCATGGTGGTGAACAGGCATTCCTTTAGGAAACAAAGTTGAATGGTTTACTGTGGAAGATCAACCATGGTGGTGAACAGGCATTCCTTTAGGAAACAAAGTGGAATGGTTTAATGTGGAAGATCACCCTTGACAGCGTACAGGCATTCCCTAACTTACTGAGCCTAAATGTTATACATATTTTAATCAACTCGATTAATTTTAACGTATATTTTGCACTCGACCTTTGTACATATTATTCAAATTTTAATTATGCCAGTATACATGCAATTTAATTATCAATGATTTTAAAATACTCTATTTTTAACATATTTTATAACATATTGTTATTATTTATATCGTTTGTAGGCCTACTTAGGCAATTCAATGTATGTCATTTGTCTCGTAATTTAACTACAGTATATGGATTGAGACCCTTATGACATAATAATCAATACCAATACCAACACTACTCCCATTCGAAATTCATATTTGTCACAGTGGGAATAAGTTACCAGGGGCAATAAAGACCCAGGGGCGATATGTTCCCAAGGGGCGATAAAGGACCATTTGAGGGGCGATAAATTCCCAGGGGGCGATAAGGGCCAGAGGGCGATAAAGGTGCAAGGGGCGATAAGGCCCTACAATCGTGCCACCCCTATGCATCACCTCAATCAAAAAATTGTTATAAGTAAATCTTCACAATCACCATATGATTAAATTAAACTACTTGAGGACTACAAATTTCACATTTGAAAATTTCAGGTAGAAGTGCAAAAAAAGTAGAAGAGGCGTCAATTTTCAATATTTTGGGTCTGATGTCACAGTGGGGCTCCGTGGAAATGAGAATGGGTTCCGTAGAGGTCGTGGTACCATGGAGCCCATTTTGGCACTTAGAAGGATAATTGAAGAATTATCAAAAAAGAAAGACAGGCATCTGGCTGTTATCTTTGTTGACTTCTTCAAGGCCTTTGATTCAGTCTCTCGCTCACGTATGTTCAGCATACTTTCATGATGAAATGATAGATTCCTGATGAAATTATTGCAGCAATCAGATCAGTATACGATGGTTCGACAACATTAGTGTCTACTGTTGACGGTGACACAGAACCATTTGCAGTGTTATGGGGCGTCCTCCAGGGAGACACACTTGCACCATTCTTGTTCATAATTGTTGTTGACTATGTTCTACGCATGTCCTTAGATCATCATAATAATGATGGGGTGATGATAACCCCACCTACTGGCTCCAGAAGTCGAGGAAATCCTGCCGAGTATCTAACTGATCTAGACTTTGCTGATGAATTAGGAGTACTTTCAGAATCACTAGAGGGACGGCTCCTCACCTCATTAGAACATGCTGCTTCTAGTGTTGGTCTTTTTATTAACTCCAGAAAGACCAAAATTTTGACAGTTAACTTTGAAAGTCCTCAGCAAGTCTCTGATCGGATGAGCATAAGCTCAAAAGATGGTAGGCTTGAGCATGTGGATGACTTCTGTTACCTGGAATCATGGATCCGGAAGTCAGGTAAGGACCTTCGAATACGTAAGGGAAAGGCATGGGCAGCCTTGAATAGGCTTTTTAGGATTTGGAAGTCAACGAGAATTAATCGGAAACTTAAGGTCCGATTATTTAGAGCAGCAGTAGTTCCAGTACTCCTCTACGGGACTCCATGCTGGGCTCTAACTGCTGTGGACACCAAATCTCTGGATGGCACATTCACAAGAATGCTACGCCGGGTTCATTGTGTCAAGTAGAATGCACACATCTCCAACCAGACACTATATAACATTGGAGGTGTCTCATTGGTTCCCCCAAGCTTGACACTAGAACAAAATCGCCTCCGCTTTGCAGGACATTGCTTTCGCCGTGATGACCAGCCAGTGCATAATCTTGTACTTTGGCAGCCTCATGGAGTGAATAAGCATGGTGGACAGCCCATGACTTTCTTGAGACGCATCTTAAAGGACACTGGCCTTGAAGATGCGGATGATCTAGCAAATGTCATGGGTGATAGGGAGTTGTGGCGGTGAAATTTCGTTGACTAGCCGGCACAACATTCTTAAAAATGCAGCTGCAATGCAGCATGCCGATCCTAGTAGTAGTAGTAGTAGGGGCTGAACCAACTTTTTATAAAAGAAGAATGCCCGGCCAAACTGATTTCATTTTTTGGGGCACTTCAACGCCCTCATTCCCAAAATGATATTTTCAAAATCTTTTGCCAGTGTCTTTTTCTTAAAATTACGAAATAAATTAGTAATACTATATATAATAATGCTATATAAATTAGAAAAAATGCCCAGTCCAAATTATAGCATTTTTCGAGACTTTTAATTAACCTGGTTCAGAATCTCTTAATTTTATAATATTTCGTCGGTGTATTTTAGAGTAATAATATTCTAAATTAATATTAAATTTATTAATATTATATAGCAGAACTGCCTAATACTCAATGTAGTGAATATCAACTTCTCATACTCCTATTGCACTGATATTAGTATAATTTGGTGGGATTTAGTGGGTGTTGACATCATCAAAACAATGGTAGAGTTAGTACTTCTCGAGATATCGGTCAAAATGTGAGCGCTGACTTATCTTAACTTACACTAAGGTATAAGCAAGTTAATGCAATATATCACCATATCACTAAAAATCAGACTTCCACATAAATAACAGACTTAGGGAATATGCTTATTTGAACCGCAATGGTCGAAGTAGTAGTTGTAGACTCCATCAAAGCAATAGTAGTATAAAAAAATTGATATTTTTAGTGATATCGTGATATATTGATATTAAATTGCTGAAGTTATGTGCTCATTTATGTGAATCGCGCTCACATTTTGACCGATATCCCGAGAAGCAACAACTCGACCATTGTTTTGATGGTGTCTACCCCCACTAAATCGACCATTGCGGTTCGAATGATACTAATATCAATGCAATAGCAGTACGGTAAGTGGATATTCACTACAATTAAATATATTACCCATTTTGATAATATAATATTAATATATTTAATATTTAATTTAATTAATTACTCTAAAAGACACTGATTTGCTAATATAATATTAATATATTTAATATTTAATTTAATTAATTACTCTAAAAGACACTGATAACAGTGAAGACTCTGAAGACAATTAACAGAATCGGAATCAGGTTGATAGATTTTTCTCGAAAAATGCTATGTTTTTATAATATATATAGCATTATTATAAATAGTATTACTAATTTATTTAGTAATTTTAAGAAAAAGGCACCAGCAAAATATTTTGAAAATATCAGGGTCGGAATCAGGGTGTTGAAGTGTAACAAAAAATATGCATGCGTCTTAGCTGATTCCTTGGGGGCTTTTATTATATTCTGGTATATTGAATCGGTGGACTGGTCTTCATCCATTTGACTGAAGTGCTTCAAAGCGATTTTGAACTTCTACTGTATAAGCATCCTTTACAGCATTGTCAGTTCTGAGTTTCTCCCAGTCATAGTTGATTTGCTTGCTTGTCCTGGGTTTGCTGGCTCTCAAACTGAGCCGAACTAATCAGGTTGAACGAGCTGTATGCCTCGCAGTTGATCATGCTGTTTCTCCACTTTTTGTTTATAAGGATGTAATCCAGTTGTGCTTTAGTTCCATTAGGATATTGAAAGGTCCATAGCTTCACCTTACTCTCTTCGAATGTGGTGTTTGTTGGTATCAATTCACATTCTTCCATTAGGTCTAAAAGTAAGTACCCATTTCTGTTAGAACTGGTGTTATAGGTGTAACCCTTGATGTCTTCTGGGCCAATTTGCGCATTCAGGTCACCAGCAATGACTTTAACATTATGTTTGGAATGTCCTTTATAAGTCCAGTCAGATCTTCATAAAACTTGACTGCTGATTCTGGCTCTGAGGCATTGGTTGGACTGTAGCAACATATAACTGTTGTCTTGGGATTCCCATCAAATGTTGCGATCATAATTCTGGAATTTATAGATTCGATCTTGTTTAGGGTCTTAAGTGCAAAAGGGCTTAGCAGAATTCCTACTCCACCAATTGATGCATTGGCCGAGTTTCTTTCTGCTGAGCTTGATACTAACGTCCATCCATTTCCAATGTCATTGTACTTCATGGCAGTGTCTTCATGACAAATCCGATGTTCTTGGATGCAAATGATGTCGATGTTATATTCCATTGCCAGAGCGACCATGTCACCCTGTTTGTTATGTGCTTTCGTGCATTCATTGTAGCAATCTTGAGTGTCGTTTTACATTTCAACAGGTTGGTTCTTCTTTCTTCTCTGTCTTCTGTTCCAGTAGCCGAATTATCGACCCCAGCCTGGTGTACCACTGAGGGACACGGTCCTTGTTGACCCGGGCAACGACTGAGCTGGTATTTCTCCTGGAGGGTTCTCATACTCATATCTTTCAGTTGCGAGAGTAAACCACTTGTGGTCACAACTCCTATAAGCATCTTCACAGTAGGTCGCCGTTGGATGATTACCTTCCACCGACCTTGTCAGCATGTCTAGCCATTAGTTGATTACCTTCAGTCTATCCATGGCCTACAGCCTTGCTGCCGACTCTAGGGGTCCTTTTGTTACAACCTGAACCAAGTGTGCCTCCTGAGCTAGCACTGGCAGAGGAGCATCCACTATAGACAGAGCGTGGCATATATCATCTCTATTGCAGATGCGTACTCTAGCCTTTCCTTCAATGGTGCCCTAGATGCTATAGCCTTCGATGACTTATTTAGTTGATGGGGCTAAAACCAACCCACTCTTGATTAACTAAATAATGAATAGGATACTGGTGCGTATTGGGCCTGCCCTACTGGGCTAACCAAGTAGTACCTCGTACCAGGTAGTACCACATTGCTGCCATAGTGGTAGCAGAATGGTAGCATTCAAAATAGTGATCTTCCATATATTTTAACTCGTCATTATCTACTATAAGAGCTGTTGCTATGGTAATTTCCTCAGTTGTTATGTTTAAGACCCTGCAAAAAACCAGCGCAACCGTTTGGTGAAGTCTACCCAAATGTCCCATATCCGAACTAAGAATCTTTGTGGGGTAGCTCCATCATATAAAAAATGCCTACAGGGTCATAGGCTGTCGAGCCTGTACTACTATTTAAAACCGCCATTTTCCTCCTGTCATTACAAAAAAAAACCCACCACTACTGCACTGTTATGCCTCGATTTGACCAGACAGAATACTGATATTATTGCAGTAATCACTTACCCATAGCCATTTTAATCTAATAATATAATTTCAGTGATATTGCCAAAAAAAAAATCCTCCTAAAATAATTTATCCCACCACCGTAATAGTTTTTTTAGATTATTGATATTATTACAAGAATTTTGTTGACCATTTCTACCATTTAACCTGATGGCCATGCTCCGTTGCTATGGAATCCATTTAGAATTGCTTGTTCATTATTTTTTCCGACTGCTGCTTTCACAGTAGTGGAAATGGCATGATTATTTCTCCTATCCCGTAAAAGTGTCTTCCCATCAACACTCAATACAACGAACAGCAGAACAACGATTATTATATGTTGTAGTTGCATCTTTCCTGCAAATATATAGATTGGGAAGGTAAAATAAGTTATCCGAAACTGGAAATACTAATGCCATGCGTAATATTTCCCTTTCACACCCTTTCACAACACTATTGTTAATGAATTATTACGAAGTAACAGAAATGTTTTGTAAATTTGGTAATCAGTTAGACATCAAAGGTTTCACAGTATCTAACGGGGTCAAACAGGGATCAATATTGTCGCCTCTACTTTTCAACTTTTATACATCAGATATCATGTACGCAATGGAGGAGTCACAAATTGGATGTACGATAGCAACAATGTGGTTAGGCGCAGTTTGCTATGCAGACGACTATCTACTCCTGGCATGCAATGGACAAGGCCGATATCACACGTCTGGCCACCATATTAAAGGATGGTGCTTCCAACATAGATCTGGAGATGGAGGAGACAAAAACTAAATGGATTAGTATATCGAGTCAACAAAAAGAATCGAATGTGCTAGAAATCAATGGAAAACTAATGAAACCCTGCGAACAAATCAAATTTCTTGGAGTTAAGTTGTTTTCCAGTTCAGACAACCTGAGGGGAGAAATAGATAGCATATTGTATGGAATTGCGAACGAGTTTCACCGCCTTAGTTGGACCCCTGAGTGGTTTAGCCTAGATACGATAGCGAAGCTTTGGACGTCATACGCTTTGCCAAAGATTTTATACAGCACGAGATTTTATGTATGAGGTCTCTCTGAACAGGACAAAGAAGGGGTGGACGTCACATACAGAAAGATTCTACGTGGGCTTTTGCACTTAGGTTGTTATGCGAATAATCAGGTTATCCACCAACTCACAAAAACAATGCATCTTCGAATGCAAATTTTCCGCGAAATTGTTGCGGTCATTATGCGAATAGCGAGCTGTTCAAACCAAAGAATTCAAAACCTATTGTTAATATTACTACAAGAAAATAAGAAACATAAATATCAAGGTCTGGGAAGTTCGTTCAAGTCGGCGTTCGCAAACTTTCCGATACCATCACTGATAAATTTGCTGAATGGACTGTACAGCAAGAAATGTATCAAATCAGGAATAGGGCCAGGGGTTCTAACATGGCAGGAATTACTAACTGTGTCGTTTATTAAATTGACATATAGCGTGTCGGGTCTGAATTTTAAACAAAAGCACGTGCGAGTTTTAGAATACTTTAATATTAATTAAAAGGTAATAAGAAATACATGCTATAAGTATAATTTTAATAATAATTTAACTGTAATCGGTGCTTGCATTTTATAAGTGTACGATTTTGTCCCTTGCAATTTAATCTTAAATTTTACTTAATAAATCCGCCGGGACGATGAATTCCGGATGATTGTATTGTATAATATGTGTATACTAATGTCAAATTTCTATATTACGTACTGGTGTATAAGCTATGAGGAATGGTTTGGAAAGCTCCTTGAATCAAACCCTCTCTGGAGGTGAGTTTATTCCGGGCAGCAGTATAGCTTGTGCTGCAAAAAAAAGTAGTCCATTTTGCATTGGGCTATTATTACTGCAGAAGACTCATAATACAAAATATCAGGATGTTGCGCAGTGTTCATGTCATAAAATTCAATGCCATTTAACAATATGAGACTGTACAGAGACTCTAAGTAGAGACTGGTAATCCCAATACCCCCAGCAGGTACTTTGGGTAAATCTTGCCTGCCATTTTCTTTGCCATCCTAGAACTGAAGTCTGCGTGTTATCTGGTTCTATGGCAAACGAATGGTGTGAGTATACGTGACGATCAGCCACCATTCACATTCTTGAAACGTCTGATAAAAGACACTTCAATTTCAATTCATTTTTCTTCAACAATTTCCAAGATTGTATACAATCAAAACATTGATTGAAGATTGATAATACATGAGGGATCCTACTTGGTGCTTATAGAGGAGGTCAATAGGTAGAATGCCGAGAGACTTATAGATAGGTTTAGAAAAAGATCGGTTAGTGTGAGAAAGTAATTCAGCAGAGTTTATATATTTTTCTATGTAGTGGGGGTTATATGCAGGGTAGAAAAATGGGGATGCCCAAGATTAGAAATGCCATATATTAAAGAGGGGTGTACTTGTACAAGTGAAACATATAGTTGGTTGGTTGGAAAAGTATACGAAGGTGAAAAATAGTTTGTAGCCAAATATAAGTTGCAATCTATATACATTTTTAAATTCAGTAGTGTAAGATTTGATTGTTTCGTCACGAACCCATTAGGGCACAGAAACTGACGGATTCTTCACAAATTTCGCAAACGTCGCAAATTTCGGGAATTTGTTCTACAATTTTGACTCCTTAAGCAAAAGGGTCCGGAATGAGTTTTTTTAACCTTTATTTTTTTGTGATATTGAGTGCTTTTTTATATTAGTGAATGTTCTAGAACCTTAGTAGATTTTTTTATGGTATATAGCTAGTATTTTTTACTAGCTAGTAATTTTTGGAAATTATTTTGGTCATTAATATATTCTTCAACAGTTTAACCTGAAATATCATGGACTTTAACATTTTTTATAATTTAAAAAAATACTAGCTATCATAAAAACATATCTACTAATGTTGTAGAACTTTCACCAATACCAAAAAAATAAAAAAAACTCTAAAAAAGGATTGGTGAAAAATGGCTGGGGTGTCGACAGGGCGAAGTAGGGACCGTGTTGCTTAACCCCTTAGAGCCTATGACGTCCACTGCACGTCACCATGGACAGCACGAAGACGTGCAGTGGACGTCATGCTGGAATACATGTTTTATTGGGAGGCTCTTGGAGTAGGTATACTGGTGGATAGTATTAATGACATTTATTGCTCTTCATGGCAAAAAATCCGTTCTGTACTGTAGATAGGCTGTATTGTAGACTGTATTATTAGTGTTAGGTATATGGCGTTATGCCAACCACAGTACAGAAGTTCAGACTGACAGAGAGACCGATAGACAGACAGACTAGATTTTTTCAAACGTGAAAACTGACATCTGAAATAAAATCAGCACCCATTAAAACCCCCATAACGAGAATGTTAGTTAGTTTGTATACTTTTTTAAGTTTTGACAGACTGACTGATTGACAGAAAGACCGACAAACAGACAGACTAGATTTATGTAAACCTGAAAACTGACATCAGAAATGAAATCAGCACCCCTTAAAACCCCCATAGCGAGAATGTTAGTTAATTTGAATTCTCTTTTATGTTTTGACAGACTGACTGACAGAATGACCGACAGACAGACAGACTAGATTTATGTAAACGTGAAAACTGACATCAGAAATGTAATCAGCACTCCTTAAAACCCCCATAGCGAGAATGTTAGCGACAAGTTTTAATTATTAACCATATTTCGTAAGATGTATTTTAAAACATTTATTTATTAATAATGCAATAACTGAATAACCAGATAACGGAAAGACAAACCGAATTGAAACTTTTAATTACTAATAATAATTGTGGTGAGAGGTGATGGAAATCAAGAATATATGTTATGTTATGGAGCACGCGTTGGTAGGCACAGGCAAATGAATTGATGTCTTTTGAGATGTATTGAAGGAGCACTGTTCCTTCTACTGGACTACTATGTCCTTGTGTACTAGCCTAGGCACTGGCTTGGTCAAAGACTTTAGCTTGAAATGTTACTAATGTAAAACTTCAAGAAATATTATTGGGCACGGCTGCCCTTGCCATGCCTTAGGCTCTATGGGGGAGAATGGAATCAGCGTATGAATTTACAATGTTAATTATGTTTAAATCAATTAAAAATACATTTATTAACGCAAATCACTTGAAAAAATAAAAAACTATAATGGAATGGGGTACATGGATTCCAGATATCTAATTTCTGTGCAAAATAACTTTAATCGTATGGTGCTAAACAATTAATTTCCATGGAGAGACCGTTCAAAATGACTCAACCATACAATTTAGCTGAAGATATTAACTTCGATTATGGCTTCCGACATTTATGGCTTCCGACACACACACACACAGACTTTTGAAAAACGGCCAAAGTATAATTATATAAGTTCGCTGATGGCTCGCCATACGTGTCTCCTTCCCCCCCGGACACTTCCCCCTCGGACACTTGCCCCCCGGACACTTCCCCCCCAGTTAAAGTGTTAAAATTAATCTGGGTGCATCAAAGCAATAAACAAAAGTTAAAGATGGTTACAGGACAAGTTGTATCTAGACAAGTTTTTTCAAAATTATAAAAGAAACGTTTTGTTTGTGTTTCTTTGAATTCCTTTAATTCTTTTAATTTCTTTTAATTGGGGGCGGCAGCCCCCAATTAAAATTATTCAGGTTAAATACCCGCTTCTTTTCTTGGGGGTTATCGCCCCCAGACCCCGGCATTTCCCTGAGAGCCCGTGGTGAAAGACTTAAGACCACTTTGAAATATTTAATTCATGTTTGTATCATCAGATAATAAATTGACTAAGCCTAAAGTAGGAGCTGTATTGAATGTTAACCAATTTAATATATAAATTACTACAATATTATATAATTCAACAAAACCCTATTAAAAATATTGCAAGTAACCAGGAAATTTAATATGTAGTGTGTATAATATCTATATAGTATGTATAGTAGTAATATGTATATCAATATGTAATGCTGAACACAGAATACAGGTCGACGCATGTCGATTTTACCCTGGAGAGGTATAATTTTGATTGCAACAATAATAATTCATCCCCATCTGCTACAATTTAAAGAAGACTATTATTACATAATAATACCTATAATTAAAACAATTAATTATTATAATTCTATAGTTAATAAAAACAGTATATCATTCCGGGGATGGAATTTATAGGTCATCTAATATAATTAATTGTTTAAAGATTAGCAAACAATACGATGTAATTGCATTGATAAAACCCATAAATAAAACTTGGATATAAAATGTAAAATCGGGATGCAAAAGATCACTTTCTGAGCTACGAAAGGAAAATTGGATACAACTTATCTGGATACAAGCGGTCCGTTTACCTTACAAAATGAAAAATACGAATGTGCGAAGTTAAGAACAGTCGGGGGGGAAGTGTCCGCGGGGGGGAAGTGTCTGGGGGGGAAGTGTCCGGGGGGGAAGTGTCCTACTTGAGCGGGGGGGAACTGTCCGGGAGGGAAGTGTCCGGGGGGCAAGTGTCCGGGGGGGAAGTGTCCGAACACCAGGAAAATGAATTGATGTCTGTTGAGATGTACTGTATTGAAGGAGCACTATTCCTTCTACTGGACTACTATGTCCTTGTGTACTAGCATAGGCACTGGCTTGGTCAAAGACTTTAGCTTGCAATGTTAGTAATGTAAAACTTCAAGAAATATTATTGGGCACGGCTGCCCTTGCCATGCCTTAGGCTCTATGGGGGAGAATGGAATCAGCGTATGAATTTACAATGTTAATTATGTTTAAATCAATTAAAAATACATTTATTAACGCAAATCACTTGAAAAAATAAAAAACTATAATGGAATGGGGTACATGGATTCCAGATATCTAATTTCTGTGCAAAATAACTTTAATTGTATGGTGCTAAGTAATTAATTTCCATGGAGAGACCGTTCAAAATGACTCAACCATACAATTTAGCTGAAGATATAAACTTCGATTATGGCTTCCGACATTTATGGCTTCCGACACACACACACACACACACACACACACACGCAGACTTTTGAAAAACGGCCATAGTATAATTATATCAGTTCGCTGATGGCTCGCCATACGTGTCTCGCCCCACAAAGATATCTTCGAGGTCAAACCACAGTCATCTGAAGATGTACTTGAGACTTCTCAAACTTTGGACAAACTTTCAGTCACGTAGACCATAACAACAATATAACAAACTTAAACTCTGATAAAGGCTACTACACTGAAAAACGTTTCAATGATGAATTCTCAAAATCTAGTTACAATAACTGTCCAGACTCTAGAAACGAACTAACGGTATTTAACCTAAACTGTAGGAGTCTAAATGCTAACCTATCTGCTTTGACGGACTATCTCCTAACCCTCAAACATACATTCGACATTATTACTCTAACTGAGACTTTCATATCAGATGACGACCTCCTAGACCAATATATAATTCCAGATTATTACGGCCCATTTCTGGATAATCGTACAACGGGCAGATTACATAGAGGTGGATCTGCCGTTTACATAAACAGACCGTAAAGATCTAAAAGTAGCCGGTCTAGAAAACTCATGGATAGAAATAAAACGTCCACATAACAGATCTGTTGTTATTGGAACTATCTACCGCCCGGAACCTGTTCACATTGATACATTTCTCTCCAAGCTAGACAACATGCTACTCTCACTATCTAATAATAAATATGACGTCATTCTAACTGGCGACATGAACATTGACCTCTTTAAAGTAACTACCCGCTCTCGACAATATACTGGCCTCCTCAATTCGTATGGGTTTCTGCCACTAATATCTAGTCCTACTCGAGTAACACCTTACTCGGAAACTACAATTGACCATATATAATAACTAATATCACGACTTCGTTTTCTTCCCCGGGAGTCTTTCAATCTCTAATTGGCACCTCCGACCACTTTCCTTGCTTCACAGTTTTCCAACGTTACTCATGCTACTTTAATAAACCTAAAAACCGTGAAATATTTGACTTTTAAAAATTTAAATCTAAACATCTATTACAAGACATACAAAATTCTTCCACGTGGTCTTACACCTCACGTTCAATCCCTAGTGGTGAGAAATTTGACATCTTTTTTGACGACCTAACCAAACTATGTTCCAAACATGTTCCAAAAAAACGTATACCTTTCAAAAAAATACCTAGAAAACCGTGGATGACAGGCAACCTTATAAACTGCACAATAAAAAAGAATATACTGTATCGTACTTATATAAAAAATCCTACAGTATCTAATCACAATAATTTCAAACAATACAGTAACACACTAACTGCAAGTATACAAGCAGCACAAAAATTATACTACTCTACTCAGTTTGCTAAAAATTCTAATAACCTACGCAAAACCTGGTTAATTATAAACACCGCACTTAACAACTCTCGCCAACTAAATTCACCCAAGAAACTTATCTTACGTACTGGAGATGCAACGGAGACTATAACAGACCCAACTCACATTGCTAATATCCTGAATGAACACTTTTCTTCCATTGGTTCTACACTTGCTAGTGATATATGTACCTAAATCTAGTCGTTCCCCCCTACGCTATGTCAATCATACTAGTCCTAACTCATTTTCTCTGCTGAAAACTTCCCCGGTTGAGGTACACTATAATATCCTACATCTCAATCCTAACTCTGCTACGAATAATGACTAATTGACTAATAATTACCAAATCTACCAAGCCCTAGATGACAAAATGTCTACTTGTTCGATTTACATTGACCTTAAGAGAAAGCTTTCGATACTCTAGACCATAAAATCCTATTATCTAAGCTAAACTCCTATGGAATTCGTGGTCTACCGCTTCAACTAATTTCTAGTTTCTTATCATCTAGATTACAATTCGTATCTATTGAAAGCTTCCGATATTCTCTTCTCCCTCTAACATCTGGAGTTCCCCAAGGGTCTACTCTGTCTCCCATCATCTTTCTATTATATATAAATGATCTCCCCAACCCCTCACAGCTACTCTCCATGCTTTTTGCAGACGACACTACACTTTTACAATCCCAGTCAAATATCTATGATCTACTGACGGATACTAATACTGAACTGGATAAGATTGCTAATTGGCTCACTGATAACTGTCTTTCCCTGAACTTAACTAAATAATACTATATTTTCCAACTCTATAACTTACCAGACTAATCTGCCGACTATATCAATCCAGAATAAACCAATCAAATTCGCAAGCCATACAAAATTGCTCGGTATATGGGTTGACAATAAACTCTCCTGGAACACCCACATTCAACATTCGTCAAGAAAATATCCAAAACAGCAGGACTCTTCTACAAACTCAGATATATTTTCCCTCTTCATATCCTCCGCCAGCTATACTATACTCTAATTCATTCCATATCTGCTTTATGGACTTCTTCTCTGGGGCAGCACTCATTCAACTACACTAAAAACGCTACGCACTAAACTAAATAAGTTTCTCCGTTGCATCACCTTCAGTAACTCTCAAGCTTCCTCTAAACCACTCTACAAACAGCTCAATATACTCCCTCTCGACCTAATGTTTAAGCTACAAGTATCTCTATTTATGTTTGACATTCATGCCAACTCTAATCCTTCCAACTCTGAACTTGGTGAACTATTTTCTAAAACATCGACAATTTACAACTGCAATACCCGAGCAGCTTGTAATCGCAATTTCTATACCCCTCTTGCAAGACTGTCGTCCAGACAACGTTCCATGAGTTTTCAAGGCCATTCCATCTGGAATGCTATACCAGGGTCCCCCCCCCCCCCACTCCCCTTCCCATCCCGTAATCTCTTACCACCACCTTAACCTAGGGTAGTGGCAACCACTAGCTCTGCTATTAGTCGCTGCCCTGTTCTCTCTTTCCATAATATCATCTTCATCCATATGTGCAATTTTGTAAGCTATATGGAAAGGAAGAATAAAAAACCAATTTGAATTTGACTTGTCCTCAAGAAATCTACAATATAATAACATCTCTAAACGTAAATAAATCTACAAACGACCCAATCCCTATATCTCTAGTCAAATTAGCTGCTGAACCTTTGGCATTTTACCTATCTGATTTTTTCAATGCATTTATTTCAGCCCAATCCTTCCCTGACTCAATGAAAATAGCCAACGTCATACCAGTTTTCAAGTCTGGCTATCCATTTGACCCTTCTAATTATAGGCCAATTTCCCTTCTACCAATTTTCGGCAAAATATTTGAAAAAATCTTATTCGATCAACATTCTATTTTACAGTTAATAACAAATTAACTCCCGAGCAGTATGGATTTCTAAAAAAACCGCTCTACTTCTCATGCCCTGCTTGTCCTAACTGAAAGAATTCGGGATGCCCTCAACAATAAAAAACACTCACTGGTTGTATACCTAGACCTTCGTAAGGCCTTCGACACAATTGACCACAACATTTTGTTAAAGAAACTAGAGTGGTATGGAATTCGAGGTCCACCTCTAAATCTGATCAAGAATTATCTCTCCGACCACTTCCAATTCGTCAGCATAGGTACAACAAAATCAATGCTTGAGCCTATACTCTGTGGGGTTTCCCAAGGGTCTCTCCTGGGCGTCCTATTCTTTCTAATTTACATCAATGATCTTCCCTCATCTACCAAACTACATTCCGTTCTATTCACAGATGACACCAGTTTAGCTAACCACTCTGACTCTGTCAATTGTCTCATTGATGAAACTTCCTCAGAACTCACTAAAGTCGCCCACTGGCTGTCCTGTAATAAACTATCTCTTAGTTACGACAAAACGGAGTATGTCATTTTCTCAAACACCCTCCCTCACCAGAGCAACTCAACCAATCCTGAAATTAAAATTAATAACAAATCCATTAAAACTTTTTTCTGCCACAAAATATCTTGGCATCCTAATTGATGACAAATTATTCTGGAAAGCTCATACCCTTCACGTTTACAAAAAACTGTCCAGAAACATTGGCTTATTTTTTAAACTCAGACACATGATGTCTGAGTGCTAAAGGTCTAAACCACATCAGACTGCTGTACTGTATGTACTGCTGTACTGAACTTCGTTATACTGCTGTACTGAACTGTCAGATAATGTCAGGACTGTCATTTTTTTTTTAACTTTGGTAGCTTTTACCTGGTGCCTGGTATGGCAGCGGCATGTGAAGCTGAATGCATTAGACTTCATTGCTGTCACATTGAAGATGATGTTCTTGCATACGTTTGGACGGCCCATGTGCGTGGCCTTCACAAGAATGCCATATCGTCGATCGTTGGTCCGTGGCCATGATTCCGTGATACTGACCTGAAGGGTGCCAAGTCCTTACTGCTAGACTTGGTAGGCGGTTCGGATCCGAATGACTGTAATCTGAGTAAACAGGAGTTCGCTAAAAGTCGACACCAAGGAGAGAATGCTCAATGTAATGATATTCTACATAAGGAATCTATTAATAAGTATTATAATGATATAATAAATGCTTTATGACAAGCTGCAGATCAAACAATTCCTAAAATGAAAGGTGCCAGATCTGATTGTATGTCGAATGAGTCACGATTATATTTTAAAATATGGCGTACAACGCGTGCCCCCGAGACGGACCGATTTTTCGTGAATATGCACACGCCCAAATTGAATTTAAGCGCGCCATGAAACAATGTAAACATAAAGATTCACAAATACGTTCAGATAAACTTGCCGAATCCCCAAACCCATAACCATAACCAAAACCAATTCCCAATCAATTGTATTCCCAAAACCGAAACGATTTCTGGAGTGACGTTCGCAACATTGTAGTAGCAATGTGCCCCTCTCCAGTAGAGTTGGCACAGCTGTTGGTGATGAAGAAATTTGTTCATTATTTAAAGAAAAGTTCCATGAGCTATATAATAGGGTAAACGATGATTCTGGCAAAGCCAATGTTGAGCCTTTATTTAATAATGTGACTTTCAGCAATGATATGTTGGTGCAAAACACTGAAGTAGCATTGCTGTCGGCTGACTGTCTTCAAATAAAGTTGGTCCAGATGGGCTAACTAGTGAAATTTACACCAATGGTACGGCTAGTTTGTTTTCCCATTTGGCATGCGCATTTAGTTTGTTTAATATCCATGGTTACGTTACAGACGACCTCATCCGATGCAATATACTCCCCATTGTAAAGGATAAGAATGAGGATATCACTAGCTTTGATAATTATAGAGGTATATCACTCGCTACAATCAGTAGCAAAATTCTAGAATTAATATATCTTGATAGGTTTGGTAGCAAATTGTCAACTACAGATTCCCAGTTCGGTTACAAAAACAAGTCTGGTACAGAATTATGTGTTTATACTTTAAAATAAATTATACAGTACTATTTAGAGAATGATAGTCCAGTTTACATATGTTTTATAGACTCCAGTAAGGCATTCGACCTAGTTAATCACTATATATTATTCACAAAGCTCGTAGACCGTGATATACCACTATTTTACATTAGAGTACTTAGGTATTGGTATCGGTTCCAAACTCTTACAGTTAGGTGGGGTGGGTGTACTTCTAGCGGGTTTAGGGTTACTAATGGGACTAATCAGGGCAGTATTTTATCAGGTCACTTATAAAGTGCTCTCTACATGGCATGAATGTAGGATGTCAGATGCATAACTGTAGATGTGATCATCTAATGTATGCAGACGACTTGGCGTTAGCCTCAAATTCTATAGCTGGCATGCGGAAACTTATTTCTGCATATGAAGATTTTGCAATTAAGCACTCGATTGTAACTAATGTTAAAAAGTCTAAGTTTATGTGTTATATTCCAAAGTCCCTAAAAACTTCTACTGTAACTAGCGTCTCAATTAATGGTAAAAAGTTAGAAACTGTAAGTTAATATAAGTATTTAGGGCACATATTTCATTGTTTTACAGACGATAGCTACGATATTCTAAATCAACTTTCCAGTCTGTATAGAAGAGGTAACTTTCTAATACGTAAGTTCAGTAAATGTTCACGAAATGTAAAATTTCGGTTGTTCCGTTCATACTGTAGTCAGACTTACTGTATATCACTTTGGGCTAGGCGTAACTATACTTATTCAATTTTTGATAGGTTCCGTGTAGCGTACAATATTATTATCAGGAAGCTATTTGGGTTCAAGTACGATTGTAGTGTATCATTAATTTGTGGAACACTCAACCTTCCTAAACTCATTCATATCCGCTACAATGCTAGGGAGTCGCTGTTGCATCGCGTGAATGAGTCTGTGAACGTTCTAGTCCAAACTGTAGCAGCAACTACTTCTTTAACGAGCCGCATCTTTGGTGAAAATTTCGCTGATGACTGTTAAATATTTTATTGTATATATTATATATAACTGTGATGTTAATATTTTATTGTAAATTATGTACATTTTGTATTTGTACTTCCTTCACTTGTTTAACTTTTGTTTTTTATAACGGCCGACTCGGGGTGCAATGCATATTGAATTTTGGTTTTTACTACTTATATTAATGATGTCTGTACGCTACCGTAGGGCTCTACTGTACGCTACCGTAGGGCTCTACTGTACGCTACTGTAGGGCTCTACCAATTTACCTGTGCTACTATTATGGGGAATTTATATTACATTGTAATTATAAGCCTGGTTTAAAACAATAAATAATAAATAAAATATACATATTCCCGCAATCCGTCCTTAGAATGCTATATTACTCACTTATTCACCCATACAGTTACTATGGCCTACTAATTTGGGGTAACACACACACTTTTTTTCTTACGTCCGATTATAATTTCAGTAAATAAAATAATTAGGGGTATTACTTTTTCTGACAGTAGAACTCCCGCTACTCCCATTTACAAAAGCCTATCCATCCACCCTCTCACACAGATATACAAGTTTCAATTAGCTAGCTTCATGTATGATGTTTCTAAAGTCGTCAATATACAATAGGAATTAGTATTGGCGAAAAAGAGAGACTAAATAGTAGAATATAAGAATGGTGGTTACCAATGGAGATAAATTGGGTTCTAGAATCTAGGAAGCTTGAGAGTAGTTGTTGCGGTATTCCCCGGATACCATAGGAGTATAGCTTAGAGGTTAGGATAGAGTGATCAATAGTGTCGAAATAAATTTTATATCTATATATTGCACTTGTGTATAGTTTTTGATCTAGGTATTTATGATTATTCTCTACAGCGGATAGCAGAGCATGCGATGTTGTAGATTTAGGGCGAAAGCCGAATTGAGAATTAGACAATATGGAATATTTAATTAGATAGGAAAGTAGTTGGTTGTTAATTATGGATTCGTATAGTTCGCTAATTACGGGTAGAAGAGAAATAGGTCGGTAGTTATTAGTGTACGAGGGGTTGTCACTATTGAATACGTGTATGACTTTAGCCAATTTAAGTGCGTTAAGGAAGAAGCCTCGAGTTATCGATAGGTTAATTAGGTGAGACAAATGAGCAGATAATAATTTAGCAGACAACTGTAATAGTTTAATGGGTAAACAATCATTAGATGCATTTTTTGGGTCTAATTGGACAATTAGATATTGGACTGCGACAGGGGATGTCTCTACCAGTGAAAATGAGTTAGAACGAGTGTGGTTAATGAAGCGTAGTGGGGAGTGGTTAGCTTTAGGAATATCGTTAGCTAGTTTAGGTCCTATGGTAGTAAAGTGCAGGTTGAAAGCTTCAGCAATTTGCTTTGGATCGGTGATGGGATCAGTGACGACGGACAGATGCTACTGATACTGCAGATCAATTGGGGATATACGTGGCTGATAACAAACTGTGGAGGTTGCTGTAGGGCCGGAGATGCATCCTAGTGGTATTGCCGATGTGTAGGTATGTGGTATGTTACATATGGACTGGAAAATGAAAGTAGCCTATTTGCTAATCTACGTTCTATGCACACACCTGGATTCTCACTATCACATCACTCATATACCTTAAGGTACTACATGATATAGGATCTTTTTCTAGATCTTTTTCTACCAATTGAGCTACATAATATTTCAATGTTGCCAACCTTTGTTAATAATTTTTAGTCTTAAATTCAGCCCTATAATAATAATTACGCCACAATAATGTAACACAATAATGTTGAACACATCTGTACTGTGAACTGTTTGAATATAATGAGGAAAAGGCGATATGTGTACAGATAATATAATGTGAAAATAATTCGATAATTTTAAGAGGTAACAGCTGCAAGCTTGTGACATCATTAATCAAATGCATTCATTGTATGCTAGAGCGAATACCCTTGTTAGGAAGTTTGGCAATGCCTCCGTTGCTGTTAAATCTTCCTTATTTCGTGCATTTTGTACTCCTATATATGGTAACAGTCTGTGGACCCGTTCAAATTATTCTCAACGTGTATACGATAAAATACAAGTTGCGTATAACAATTGCGCTCGTATTTTATTTAATATCTCTCGCCTTACTGGCGATGAACCGACCAGTATCTCACTCTCAATCGGCACATTAAATCTGCAAATGCTGTGTCATATTCACAGCAGATAATACACAGCCTTTTCAAACGGGTCAGTGAATCTCAGAATGATTTGGTGCGAACCATTTACTCTGCTTGCAGACCATTCTCACGGTTTTTCGTTTCGTGAAACCGTCACTTTTAAGACTTATTATTATTTTTTAGTATTATCATATTAATGTGTATATTTTGTGCTGTACGTAGGCCTACTGCATACTGGTAATGCATAAGGGTAATGTGGTAGGTATTTGTTATGTTGTTCTGTAGCTATGTGCCTCCTGGTGCGGATTAAAGAGTAAATAAATAAATAAATAAATATTACCTTTTACTATATTATACCTTATTCTTATATAACAAATGCAATGAGATTATTTAATATTGTAAATTTTACGAAATATTTGCAGTATTATTATAGAGAGACAATTTAGTAAGTTATAACTTGCCCTGGTGGTCCCTAGTTAGGTCATCCACGTCATTGCAATGGAGCTGTAGCTGTAATAGTGATTGTCGTAGAAAACGAGGCGACTAGCCAGTAGGGAAAGATTATTTTAATACAATGTGAGCAAAATTTGTTCAACTTTGTTTAATTACTGCACCATTTATAATTGCCTTTTTTATGTTTCAAACTGTTTTGAACTTGATGTGGCTCTCTAAGGACGGTGCTGCAGGCGAAAATGCCGCCCGGGCATTTTTACCTAGCGCCAAATACCCCCCCTCCCCTCTCCCAGAGCATTTACTCCCCAGATTACGAGAGTGGCGGTCCAAAACCCTAGTTCAAAGTGAAATCGCGGCCCGAAATTTAAACCTAATTAAAACTGTCATTTGTAAGCGTCAATCGCAAAGGTCCAAAATTCCACAAAATTTCTTAGATTAGAGCATATGAAATAGGGTTAGGGTTACATGTAAGTTTAAATTGGGGTTTGGACCTGGCCAACTAACTGTTTGTAGGCCTACAGTTATTTTACTGTAAGTTCCGAGTTTTCTGAAAATTTCTGGAGATTTCACTATATCTGGATCACCCCGATCATTATCGAGACTTATACAGTACTGCACCTGGCATGCTCGCCCTGCTCGGAACTGACTCATAGAAGAACATCAACATTATGTAGATACGTGACGAGTATCCACATTACATTACATCCGCTTCTACATTGAGAACTCACCAGCATTCTTTGCAATACAAATACCTTACAGTAATTATTAGGAACCGAGAGGTTCATTACTGTAAGAATTGCTCGAGACTGGCTGACTGACTGACTGACTGACTGACTAATCTCTAGCCAAAACCACTCTAACGATTTTGATGAAATTTTCACAGCGGCTGGATACCACGATTCTAAGGTCCCTGGTATGTTCCGCTATTTCGTCCATGAGCCGTGGGCTCGAAAAATGGACATAAACGAAAAAACGCCATAGGCGCAATGATAAAAACACCAGCTGGCACTCATGAAAAATGGATAGAGATGGCCTAGTAATGCTATTCTATAGGAATGGCCACCTAACGAGGAAATGCTTTCTGTGCCAAGTATTATCCTCACTCTACAACTCAGACAGTAAGCAAACAAAAGCCGTAGGATTCTAATGTATTACATCATAAGCTGATTGCTCTCCCAATAGCCCTCACACACTCACTGAATCGAATGAAATCGTATATCTATTAGCTTAATGCGAATAGCTGGTAAGCTGAATGCCATTTTAGTTATTGTGAACTGTTGACTGTAGAGTAGACTGCTATGTTGTATGTATTTAATTAAAATAATTTTCGTAGAGGGAAGTTAATTTGGGATTACTTTCTATCAGATGTAAGCAAAGCTGTTCAATGGGGGTGGGTCATGGGACCCAAATATAGTACATTATGCATGGCAAACATTAATAAAATCATTCAGTCAACCTGGAGGGTATTTGCTTAGTTAACTCTACTGTGCGAAAAACGAATTTATAATGTTACCCATACTTCAGGTGAAAGAATTTTTAGATATTTGTACTGAAGGCAAGGATTTCTGATATAATTAAAATACAAGACAGGGGCTTGTTTCGATATATGTAGTTGCGCCCTTCTAGCAGCACGTGAGATAATCAAATAATAGACACAATGTTTGACTTTGTCCCTTCGAGCAGCACGTGAGTTTTGCTTTGAGCCTTCGATATATGTATTTGCGCCCTTCGAGCAGCACGTGAATTACATCAAATAATAGACACATTGTTTGACTTTGTCCCTTCGAGCAGCACGTGAGTTTTGCTTTGACCCTTCGATATATGTATTTGCGCCCTTCGAGCAGCACGGGGAGTCGACTCAGACCGAGCCGAGCCGAGCCGAGCCGAGCCGAGCCGAGCCGAGCCGAGCCGAGCCGAGCCGAGCCGAGCCGAGCCGAGCCGAGCCGAGCCGAGCCGAGCCGAGCCGAGCCGAGCCGAACCGAGCCGAGCCGAGCCGAGCCGAGCCGAGCCGAGCCGAGCCGAGCCGAGCCGAGCCGAGCCGAGCCGAGCCGAGCCGAGCCGAGCCGAGCCGAGCCGAGCCGAGCCGAGCCGAGCCGAGCCGAGCCGAGCCGAGCCGAGCCGAGCCGAGCCGAGCCGAGCCGAGCCGAGCCGAGCCGAGCCGAGCCGAGCCGAGCCGAGCCGAGCCGAGCCGAGCCGAGCCGATCAAGCCAAGACGAACTTAATCGTGCCCAATCGTGCAAGACCGAGCCGAGCTCGTTGTCTCTTTTATATGAAATTAAAAGTCGGTTCCTTATCGGGCCGCTAGGCCCGTCACTAGTTAGGAACCGAGAGGTTCATTACTGTAAGAATTGCTCGAGACTGGCTGGCTGGCTGACTGACTGACTGACTGACTGATCTACAGCCAAAACTACTCTAACGATTTTGATGAAATTTTCACAGCGGCTAGATACCGCGATTCTAAGGTCCCTGGTATGTTCCGCTATTTCGTCCATGAGCCGTGGGCTCGAAAAATAGACATAAACGAAAAAACGCCATAGGCGCAATGATAAAAACACCAGCTGGCACTCATGAAAAATGGATAGAGATGGCCTAGTAATGCTATTCTATAGGAATGGCCACCTAACAAGGAAATGCTTTCTCTGCCAAGTATTATCCTCACTCTACAACTCAGACAGTAAGCAAACAAAAGCCGTGGGCTTCTAATGTATTACATCATAAGCTGATTGCTCTCCCAATAGCCCTCACACACTCACTGAATCGAATGAAATCGAATATCTATTAGCTTAATGCGAATAGCTGGTAAGCTGAATGCCATTTTAGTTATTGTGTACGCCTACTACTGTTGACTGTAGAGTAGACTGCTATGTTGCATGTATTTAATTAAAATAATTTTCGTAGAGGGAAGTTAATTTGGGATTACTCTCTATCAGATGTAAGCAAAGCTGTTCAATGGGGTGGGTCATGGGACCCAAATATAGTACATTATGCATGGCAACGATTTCTGATAGAATTAAAATACAAATTGATTTATTTTTATTTTATATCTATTTTATTGATAAAATAATAATATGATTTTACCGAATTTCATTTACCCCGTTGGGAAGTGTACATTATTATATTATTATTAAAATACAAGACAGGGGCTTGTTTCGATATATGTAGTTGCGCCCTTCGAGCAGCACGTGAGTTAATCAAATATTAGACACAATGTTTGACTTTGTCCCTTCTAGCAGCACGTGAGTTTTGCTTTGACCCTTGACATATGATGTTGCGCCCTTCGAGCAGCACGTGAGTTACATCAAATAATAGACACACTGTTTGACTTTGTCCCTTCGAGCAGCACGTGAGTTTGGCTTTGACCCTTCCAGCAGCGTGTGTCAATCGAGCCGAATCATACTGATCGAGCCGAATAGAACCAATCGAGGCGATCAAGCCGAGTCGAGCCCAATCGAGCCGAGTCAAGCCGAACGGAGCCGAGTTGAGCCCAATCAAGCCTAGTCGAGCCAGACTGAGGCGAGGCAAGCCCAATCGAGTCGAGTCGAGCCCAATAGAGCCGAGTCGAGCTCAATCAATCCTAGTCGAGCCTAATTGAGCCGGACCGAGCCAAGTCGAGCCCAATCGAGCCAGACTGAGCCAAGTTGAGACAAATCGAGCCGAGTCAAACCCAATCAATCCCAATCGAGCCGAGTCGAGCGGATTGAGCCCAATTGAGCCAAGTCGAGCCAGACCGAGCCGAGTCGAACCCAATCGAGCCGATTGAGCCGAATCGAGCTGAGTCGACTCAGACCGAGCCGAGCCGAGCCCAATTGAGCCGTGTCACGCCAAATTGAGCCGGACTGAGTCGAGTCGAGCCCAATCAAGCCGAGTCGAGCCCAATCGAATCGAGTCGAGCCAAATAGAGCCGATTCGAGCCCAATCAAGCCTAAGTCGAGCCCAATCGAGCCGGACTGACCCAAGTTGAGCCAAATCAAGCCGAGTCAAGCCCAATCAATCCCAATCGAGCCGCCGATTCGAGCCCAATCGAGCCGAGTCGAGCCCAATCGAGCCAATTCGAGCCAATTCGAGCCGGACCGAGCTGAGTCGAACCCAATCAAGCCGATTGAGCCGAATCGAGATGTGTCAAGTCGAGCCCAATCAAGCCGAGTCTAGCCCAATCGAGCCAAACCGAGCCGATCAAGCCAAGTCGAACTGAATCGAGCCCAATCGTGCCAGACCGAGCGAGCTCATTGTCTCTTTTATTTGAAATAAAAAGTCGGTTCCTTATCGGGCCGCTAGGCCCGTCACTAGTTAGGAACCGAGAGGTTCATTACTGTAAGAATTGCTCGTGGCTGACTGGCTGGCTGATCTACAGCCAAAACTACTCTAACGATTTTGATGAAATTTTCACAGCATCTAGATACCGCGATTCTAAGGTCCCTGGCATGATCGGCTACTCCGTCCATAGCCTCTGGGCTCGAAAAATAGAGAACGAAAAAACGCCATAGGCGCAATGGTAAAATAACACCAATAACAGCTGGTGTCGTGATGAAAAATGGCTTATGTAATGCATTTCTACAGAAGGCTTAGTAATAAATCGATGAGGTTGCCAAGATTATTATACTCAGTACACCCATACTGTTTGTATAGGCCACCACTCTCTGTCAAAGCAAACATTATTAACTGGTTGGTTTAGTTTGAAATCTAATATCGCCTCAGCTGAATTACTCTTCCCAATGCAATCTATGGGAATATCTCACTCTGCTAATGTAAGCTGAATGACTGTTACATACACAGTGAGTTGGCTACATTAATGCCAACATTATTGCAAAATGTTTTATTGTTGGAATACTCTCTGTCAGTCTCCCCTTCAGAACATTGTATAGGGAATTTACTTTAGTTTACTCTACTGTGCCATTCAGCTGAATGGATTTGAGCGATTGCCAAGTTACAGAGTTGGATCATTCTCTGACCATAGGCAAAGACATGAAATCTTTTTAAAAATATACTTTTTCCATGTTTTTTTTTCTGACCAAAAATTTCCAAAAAAATTTTTTCGTAGCCAGTACTGCCAATCGATTCGCCATCAAAAATAACGCAAAAAATTTTTTTTGCAAAATTTTAAATTACTGTAAATTTTTGGCGACTGGGGGGGGTCAATTTTTTTCGATCCGCTATAACTCCGGAACGATTTGTCCAAATTCGATGGGGTTTTCATTTTTCAACTTAATTCGATGTCCTCTTTCAGCCTATCCATGTTTCCAAACCCCAAACAGCGCCGTTCAAAAATTAATTTTTTCCAGTTCTAGAATTTTACAAATTTCAAAAAAGTTGCAGTATTTTATTAACGCCTTTACGGATTTCGATAGCGTTTTCGATTTTTATATTAAACGCAATATCCTGAATCTCACTAGCCTAGTTTCGCGTCACCAACGCCAAGACTTCATACTTTTTGAGGAAAATTTTTCTAGAATAATTTTTATTTAATTACATTTACCGCGATTTCTTATTACTGGTTGCACATGAATTGATGGAGTTTTCAATTTATTAACTAAACACGATATCGCGCATCGCATCAGCGTGGTTTCGAAATTCCAAAACGAGGTCTTCACTAGTTGCAGGTCGATTTTGTTCTAGAATTGAGCAACTAATAATAGATCGAATTTATTAATAATTATTGTATGAAATATGATTGTATTTTTAGATAATTATTAGTTCTATACTAATTCTCGTTGTCTCTTTTATTTAAAATAAAAAGTCGGTTCCTTATCGGGCCGCTAGGCCCGTCACTAGTTAGGAACCGAGAGGTTCATTACTGTAAGAATTGCTCGAGACTGGCTGGCTGACTGACTGATCTACAGCCAAAACTACTCTAACGATTTTGATGAAATTTTCACAGCGGCTAGATACCGCGATTCTAAGGTCCCTGGTATGTTCCGCTATTTTGTCCATGAGCTGTGGGTTCCAAAAATAGACATAAACGAAAAAACGCCATAGGCGCAATGATAAAAACACCAGCTGGCACTCATGAAAAATGCATAGAGAGATGGCCTAGTAATGCTATTCTATAGGAATGGCCACCTAACAAGGAAATGCTTTCTCTGCCAAGTATTATCCTCACTCTACAACTCAGACAGTAAGCAAACAAAAGCTGTGGGATTCTAATGTATTACATCATAAGCTGATTGCTCTCCCAATAGCCCTCACACACTCACTGAATCCAATGAAATCTAATATCTATTAGCTTAATGCGAATAGCTGGTAAGCTGAATGCCATTTTAGTTATTGTGTACTGTTGATAGCAGAGTTGACTGCTATGTTGTATGTATTTAATTAAAATAATTTTCGTAGAGGGAAGTTAATTTGGGATTACTTTCTATCAGATGTAAGCAAAGCTGTTCAATGGGGTGGGTCATGGGACCCAAATATAGTACATTATGCATGGCAAACATTAATAAAATCATTCAGTCAACCTGGAGGGTATTTGCTTAGTTAACTCTACTGTGCGAAAAACGAATTTATAATGTTACCCATACTTCAGGTGAATGAATTTTTAGATATTTGTACTGAAGGCAATGATTTCTGATATAATTAAAATACAAGACAGGGGCTTGTTTCGTTATATGTAGTTGCGCCCTTCTAGCAGCACGTGAGATGATCAAATAATAGACACAATGTTTGACTTTGTCCCTTCGAGCAGCACGTGAGTTTTGCTTTGACCCTTCGATATATGTATTTGCGCCCTTCGAGCAGCACGGGGAGTCGACTCAGACCGAGCCAAGCCGAGCCGAGCCGAGCCGAGCCGAGCCGAGCCGAGCCGAGCCGAGCCGAGCCGAGCCGAGCCGAGCCGAGCCGAGCCGAGCCGAGCCGAGCCAAGCCGAACCGAGCCGAACCGAGCCGAGCCGAGCCGAGCCGTGCCGAGCCGAGCCGAGCCGAGCCGAGCCGAGCCGAGCCGAGCCGAGCCGAGCCGAGCCGAGCCGAGCCGAGCCGAGCCGAGCCGAGCCGAGCCGAGCCGTGCCGAGCCGAGCCGAGCCAGGCCAAGCCTAGCCGAGCCGAGCCGAGCCGAGCCGAGCCAGGCCGAGCCAAGCCGAGCCGAGCCGAGCCCAGCCGAGCCGAGCCGAGCCGAGCCGAGCCGAGCCGAGCCGAGCCGAGCCGAGCCGAGCCGAGCCGAGCCGAGCCGAGCCGAGCCGAGCCGAGCCGAGCCGAGCCGAGCCGAGCTGAGCCGAGCCTAATCGAGCCAAACCGAGCCGATCAAGCCAAGTCGAACTTAATCGTGCCCAATCGTGCAAGACCGAGCCGAGCTCGTTGTCTCTTTTATTTGAAATAAAAAGTCGGTTCCTTATCGGGCCGCTAGGCCCGTCACTAGTTAAATATATATATAATCTTATACTAGATCAACTAGCAAGCGAAACTGCCTAATCTTCAACAACAAAAAGACATAGAAACTCATCAAAAAGTCCTGATCCAGAATCGAAACCCAATGGTTTCACATCTTAATAAGACTGACGCTTTATATATATATATATATTTGGTGCTAACCTTTGTTAAATGACCATTAAAGCAAAGACGACTTCGGGTGTTTTGAATAAATTGAGATTAAAACGTTTATTTTTAAAATGCAGTGACTGTATATATTTACTGAATAATGATAGAATGAGGAAATGGCATCTACATACAGATTATATTATTTGAAATTAATTTGATAATTTTAAAAGGAACAGCTGTAAGCAATAAAACTTATCCCAGAACACACCATTAGTAAACAGAAGACTAAAATGTCATTCATCATTAAAAAAAACCACTCAATCAAAATGGTGACTTATTGTTTTATAATTACAGGCAAATTATTACTTGTTTTGAGTGCTTCACTGTTATGACAATCAATCTGTTCCATCAATTTATAATTGCAGTTTTCATTGCCATGTGACCATTATTGATTCTGACCAGCCAGTAATCGATAGGTCTGGTCATAATGAGGTCTTTTGTTGAGTCAGGCATGGATATAGAGTTTAGGAATAGACCTCCAAATCTGCAATGGGATAACATGGTTTAAAACTAGCTGTGTACATTGTCTGTAAATCAGCCCATTGGGTATGGGTAACTCCATGAAGCCTTTGACTGAGCTCCCTGAGCTCCAACCTCTCTTCCGATCTACTGTAGGAGAGGGAGTCCAACACATGTTATCCAAAAAAACAACTTCTCTTAAAGAGAATTAGGATGAATCACACAGCCAAATTTATATATAGGCCTATCTATATATTTGTAAGCATAAAATAATAAATAAATAAAATATTATTTTTAAATAAAATATTATTTAAACCTAGATCGACAACAGAAAAATTTCATATATAACTTTATCACAAGCTTTCGATATAATATATATTTTTCAAGCGTAGAAAACCAACTATTTTTTAATTAAATAAATTAAAAATAAAGTAGGTTTATTTAATATAATATATTTTTATTTATTATTTTATGCTTACAAATATATATACACTAAACCGGATCCCTTATTCCACGACGGTTTCTTATATATTCAAGAAATATAGGCCTACTGCATCTTCCTACAATAATTTATAGGCCTATCTACAGTATATATATAATATATAATATAATTGGGACCAATTAATAGGGTAAATTTACCAGAAATGTGCTTGAAAAATTATGTTTTAATTTTTTAATTTTTGAGGAATTTCATTTCCCTTAATCATGATTTTCTTCAATTAATTTGTTCTAGAACTTAATAACCACATTTGCACAAGAAATTAACCTATGACAAATTAATAGTATAATAATACTAGGGCCTACTACTACTATAATCGGCCTGCTGCATTGAATCTGCACATTGAGAAGCTATGCTGGCTTAAACAAAATTATTTTTGTGCCACCACCATGCAATCCACATCGCACCCCAACATACACCACAATCTACAATTGACAGTGTGCTCAGTGATACAGTGTGCTGTGCATTAAGAATTCTATGTTAGCTTTATCAACAAAATTGCACCGCCACAACTCCCTATCCCCCATGACTTTCACGAAACTATCCCCATCTTCAAGGACTGTGTCCTTTAAGAGGCGTCTCACTAACGTCTGGGCTGACCACCATGCTTATTTTCTCCATGGGGTTGCCAAAGCACCAGATTATGCACGGCTTGTCCTCACAGCGAAAACAATGTCCTGCAGAGTGGAGGCGCCTTTGTTCAAGTGTCAAGCTTGGGGAACTAATGAGACACCTCCAATGTTATATAGTGTCTGGTTGGAGATGTGAGCATTGATTGTACTTGATACTGTGTACCCGGCGTTATCATTCTTGTGAATGTGCCATCCAGAGATTTGGTGTCCTCAGTCCTCAGTCCTGTGGAACTACTGCTGCTCTAAATAATCGAACCTTATGTTCCCAATGGCTTCTATGTGACTTCCAAATCCTGGAAAGCCCATTCAAGGCTGCCCATGCCTTTCCCTTACGTATTCGAAGGTCCTCACCTCACTTCCAGATCCATGATCCCAGGTAACAGAAGTCGTCCACATGCTCAAGCATACCATCCTTGGAGCTTATGCTCATCCGGTCAAAGACTTGGTGAGGACTTTCAAAGTTAACTGTCAAAATTGTGGTCTTTTTGGAGTTAATAAAAAGACCAACACTAGAAGCAGCCTGTTCTAATGAGCTGAGTTGGGCTCCCTCTCGTGATTATGAGAGTACTACTAACTCATCAGCAAAGTCTAGATCAGTTATGTACTTGGCAGGATTTCCTCAACTTCTGGAGCCAGTAGGTGGAGTTACCATCACCCCCATCATTATTATGATGATCTAAGGACATGCGTAGAACATAGTCAACCAAAATTATGAACAAGGATGGCGCAAGTGTGTCTCCCTGGAGGACTCCCCATAACACTTCGAATGGTTCTGTGTCACCATCTACAGTAGACACAAATGTCGTCGAACCATCGTATACTGATATGATTACTGCAATAATTTCATCAGGAATCCCATATAAGGAAAGTATGCTGTACATACGTGAGCGAGAGACTGAATCAAAGGCCTTGAAGAAGTCAACAAAGGTAACTTCCAGATAGAGGCCTCACTTTCTTCTTTGATAACTCTTCAATTATCCTTCTAAGTGCCAAAATGGGCTCCATGGTCCCAAGACCTTTATGGAAATTTCATCAGGAATCCCATATAATGAAAGCATGCTGAACATACGTGAGCGAGAGACTGAATCAAAGGCCTTAAAGAAGTCAACAAAGATAACAGCCAGATAGAGGCCTCTCTTTCTTCTTTGATAACTCTTCAATTATCCTTCTAAGTGCCAAAATGGGCTCAATGGTCCCACGACCTTTACGGAACCCATTCCGATTTCCATGGAGCAGTCTCTCAATGGGATCCCTGCTGTGATTTATTATAAATATATTGTATAGCTTTGCACCAACTTTTCAAAGACCGTTATGTGTTGGTCCTTACGGTGAAAAAATGTCCTGCAAAGTTTGTTCTAGTGTCAAGCTTGGGGGAACCAATGAGACACCTCCAATGTTATATAGTGTCTGGTTGGAAATGTGTGCAATGTACTTGACACAGTAATACGTCGGTAATAACTTCAGTTATAAAGAAAATGCATAGAACAAACACACTGTAGTAAACCACAATTAAGAAAAAGAATGGTACAACCGTCCTAAAAGAAATGATGCTTTCTAACCAAGTAAGTCCCTGATCCCAAAGGACGCAGCCAGACCCGTGCGACAGACAGCAATATAACCCCATGAGGATCTGACACAGAACAAACTGATCAAGAGCAAAAAGAAGTAGAAGATTAAGATGACCCCAATCTAGAACTCGGTGATGTGTACACACGAGTACAGGTCTACTACTACTACGATCGGCATTCTGCATTGCAGCTGCATTTTATATATATATATATATATATATGCATTGGCCGATAAGGGCCAGTGCGAATATATAACTTTTGAGCATACCCAACAAACTTGCTTAGATGTAAATGAAATACTAATATGATCCACTAGGGGGCTCTAATTAACAAGTAGTGAGGTATGGCCCTTCCAGAACTTTTTTCCTTCTAAAATATATTTTGAAATAGCAATAAATACCACGATGTTCCACGCAGTGGTGGAAGAAAATAATTGACACAATGGCTCTAATTATAGAGTTTTCTTTAAAAAAAAGTAATATAGGTAGAATATAGACGCCGAAACAAGGAAAAGTAGCGAGAAACAGAAGTGCAAAAATGCAGAATCTGATAATTACATATGTTTCTACTCAACGAATTTCCCTGAAATAAATTGAACAGCAATAATTATTGATTCATGAATAATTATTATAACTTTTGTTGGGCACAGCTTAGCAAAGTCGAGAATGACGTCCAGATGGGATCGAAGTGGTGACCGCCAGTTTGGCGCTCTTACCATTCCGCTAGCGGCTCAGGCAAAAAAAAAGGTAGACCTTGAAATACTACCTAATATACCTAGCTCCCATTTGTCAAACCATATCTGCAGCCACTATATTCGATTCTTTGTTATTATGTGCTTCGCCGTCTCTTGTACTTCACTAAGCTGTGCCAAACGGAAGGTTTGATAATTTGCACAAATACAACATGAATACACATGAATAATTATGGAAACTTGATTCATTTAGCGGCCACTACAGTTTTTAACAAAACATAGTTTGAAACCTAAAAAACAAGGAAATATACTTTAGGATTACAATGTTGCAAGCTATTTAAGGTATGTATGGTATGGTATATAACTATGCTTGGCATGGTATCGTCCGACCCTTAGTTTTAGGGCATGCTACAGTTTATGTTTGGTTTGCTGATATAAGATGTATGCTATGCATGCTATGATAACTAACTGTAGATGTTATGTTAGGTATGTATCCTAACATTTCACGACTACTAGAAACGATATTTTAGCGACAGGAATATAATCCATTAGCAGTTAGTATTGAAAACACTTCAGCCTTACAAATTCAGTATGTGCTACATTATTATAGCCATTATTTATGTGCCTCTATAAATTTCATTATTATTCTATATCTATAATATTGTTATAGGGCCTATTCTATATTTGTCATTGTCTCGACCAGCTGAATTATTATATAGTTATGCATTATGTTATGTTATGTATGTATGATATGGTATTATGCTATGCTATGCTATGCTATGCTATGCTATGATATGATATGACATTTCCTTCATTGCGTGTATCCAATGGGAGATTTGTCTTGAAGGACCCAGACCAATTTAAATGGCCCTTAGGAACAGTGTCTACTGAGGGCCATTTAAGTGGCTCCAATGAGACATTGTCTTGAATGGGCCACTTTAACTTTTTACC
Organism: Nemertoderma westbladi; assembly: GCA_032718475.1. Lineage (NCBI taxonomy): Eukaryota > Metazoa > Xenacoelomorpha > Nemertodermatida > Nemertodermatidae > Nemertoderma > Nemertoderma westbladi. The sequence continues at coordinate 21,147 of JAUCBJ010006256.1, read as the reverse complement.
CTTTTTACACCTTTAACCCTATTCATACCGGAAATAATAATAAAAAATTTACTCTTATTAGCGTGCTTAAAATAACATTTTTAGGTTTTCTGGGGTTGGAATATTATAAATATTCCAATTTCTTGGGAAGTTTTTTTTATTAAAATTTTGTTATTAGTTTTGTTTATTATTAATTTGGCACACACCTCCGAAAAATACAATTTGAAATGTCTAAAGCCGTTTTTATTTATTCCAATGAATTCAGAACCAACGTAAAACACATGTAATGCGAGAAACTAGATGTAGAAATCAATTCGTATCTATTGCCATCTAGGGCCATTTTAGATTTAAGTGGCTCAAATGATACATTGTCTGAAATGGGCCACTTCCTTTTAAATGGCCCTTACAAACATTGTTTACTGAGGGCCATTTTACATTTAAGTGGCTCAAATGAGACATTGTCTTGAATGGGCCACTTCCCTTTAAATGGCCCTTACAAACATTGTTTACTTAGGGCCATTTTACATTCAAGTGGCTCAAATGAGACATTGTCTTAAATGGGCCACTTCCTTTTAAATGGCCCTTACGAACATTGTCTACTCACTACTGAGGGCTATTTTATATTTAAGTGGCTCATATTGGACATGTCATGAATGGGCCACTTCCTTTTAAATGGCCCTTAGGAACATTGTCTAATGAGGGCCACAATCATTAATATAGGAATTGAACATATTGTACAGTTAAATTACATTAAATTTATTAATAGTGGCCCTAACAAAATATAAAAATATAAAAAATGGCCCTAAATTTACAAAATTACATTCCTAAACTACAATCAGAGGTGTGACGCTGAATGTGGCTTCTACTAAATCGCCTCCGCTTTGCAGGACATTGCTTTCGCCGTGAGGACCAGCCAGTGCATAATCTTGTACTTTGGCAGCCTCATGGAGTGAATAAGCATGGTGGACAGCCCATGACTTTCTTGAGACGCATCTTAAAGGACACTGGCCTTAAAGATGCGGATGATCTAGCAAATGTCATGGGTGATAGGGAGTTGTGGCGGTGCAATTTTGTTGACAAGCCGGCACAGCATTCTTAAAAATGCAGCTGCAATGCAGCATGCCGATCCTAGTAGTAGTAGTAGGCTTCTACTAAAAGGCCCGTGCTCCACTGGTAACTCATAAGGTTAGCACGAACTTAGTTCCAATCGCACATTTTCAAAGGCGAACTTATGTAGTTCCAATTGAAATGCATTTAGTTCCAAAATAAATTTTACAAAGCGAACTTAGTTCCAATCGAGGCGAACTTAGTTCCAATCCCAGAATATCAAAATGAACTTAGTTCCAATGGATGCGAATTTAGTTCCAATGGATGCGAATCTAGTTCCAATGCATGCGAATTTAGTTCCAGTGGATGCGAATTTAGTTCCAATGGAAGCGAATTTAGTTCCAATGGGTACGAACTTTTTTCTCTAGTTATTGGAAATAAGTTCGCCTAAATTGGAAATAAATTCGCCAAAATTGGAACTAAATTCGTTTCCATTGGAACTAACTTATTTTCCATTGGAACTAAATTCGCATGAGGCTTAAATTGGAACTAAGTACGGGGAATCGTAATTGCCAATTGCCAAATTATATTTTCCAATTGGCTGCAATATATTTACTGTAAATCTAAAAGGTCATTTTATATATTTTGATAGGGCCACTGTTAATAAATTTAATGTAATTTAACTGTACAATATGAACTCAATCTAACATGAGTGTATTTTCCTAGGAAGGCCATTTAATATGTTTGTTTTGGGTTTTAGGGCCATTTCATATCTCTGTATTTCTAATTCAGGGAATATTTTAAGGAAATCTTGATATCGCACTTCAATTGGGATTTTGGTGGATATTATTTATTATATAATACAATAACTGCTGTAAACAACGGTATGGGAGGTATGAGGGGAGGGGGTTAATTATAATATGCTGAGCCTGATATAATCTGAAATTTACAGGTACAGAGATTATAAATGCACGTTTTTGTATGGAAAATGTGCCTGAGCTAGTATTATGCACCTTAATTATTACTATAATGATTGCCAGGTGTCACGTCAAAATGAATATAAAATATGAAATATCGAAGGTTTTAAATTTTGTGAAATTTAAAACTGCATATAAAAAACTTAAAAATGTGCATAGGCCCTATGGATCATTTTCTCCCCAATGATGCAGCGCAGGTTGTATTATAGTATTGATTTCACAAGTTGCAGCTTAACGTATCATAAATAACGAAACTGTAGGAGAATTTCACTTTACTATTATTACTTACTTTTATTATTAACTTATAAGGCGATGGGCAAATGGCAAGGCAAGCAGTAGAAGCCACCTTTGCCTCACATATCTGATTGTAATCCCAATTATCCTTCCCCCTGCCTTTTCCGTTTGACACATGTCTGTTCGCCAGTCTATTTCTGCCAATAGACATCAATAAAATTAATTTATGAATTTAGGGCCATATTTTATATTTTGATATTATAAAGGGGCCACTTTTAATAAATTTAATATAATTAACTGTAGATTATGAACTCAATCTAACATGGGTGTATTTTCCTAGGAAGGCCATTTAATATATTTGTTTTAGGTTTTAGGGCCATTTCATATCTATTGGGATATGGGTGTAGACCTATATTTTTTATTATATGATACAATAACTGTTGTTAACAACGGTGGCAAGTATGGGGGGGGGGGGGGGATTAACATCGTGCCCGTGTGTGTCTGAGTCTGTATTCACAGAAATACTCAATATTCAAACCCCTTAACTTTTCCTAGAATTAACATAATACGTTTTAAATGACTAAATCTGAAACATTTTGAAATCTCAAACTATATTTGAAAGTTATTTTTTGTGGTACTAAATATCGTCTGGTGTGTTTAAAAATGGCCAAACCAAATAATTAAAAAAATAGGCCACAAAATGTCATTCTGCTGTGGCCAAAAGTGCCTTTTTTTTGCCGTGACAGTGGAACATATGGTGAATGGTGAATCCCTCCCCCCCCCCCACACCCCCACCCCCCCTTCTCCATAATTTTAGTCATTCAAAACGTATGATATGAATTTTAAGAAATGTTTCAGATTTCTGTTTCCCAGCAAAGGTATTCTGCAGATCAGATTGGGATCGGGTCTGCTCATTGGATTACATTTGAACAATATCAGGGAACTAATTATCGGTAATCAAAAACAAAAGCGACCATTGTGATTCTATAAAAATGTACTGTATTATATCCTTGCAGTAATTGAGATCAACGTGATTTCATGAAAAGATCCAAAGTGTGTTAGGTTACCATTCTTTGGAACTAGCACGTATATCATTTTGATTTTTTGAGTGAGTTCTGCACGTTTATTTAGGTTGAATGAGTTCCAAACACTTGAGACCTCGCCGACCTGGGGGGGGGGGGGGGGGGGGGAGTCACCATCTGTTCCACTGTCACGGTTGGTATCAATGTTCTATGCAGCAATCATGACTCCGGCAAAGAGTATGTGGTTATACTGTAGTGTGTATATCTGTGAATACAGACTCAGACATGCACGGGCACGTTGTACTGTTTCACAGAGTTACCCCCTCCCCTCATATTTAACGCTGTTGTTTACAGCAGTTATTGTATTATATAATAACTAATATCTACCCAAATCCCAATTGAAATGCAATATCAAGATTTCCTTAGAATATGCCCTGATTTAGAAATACAGAGATATGAAATGGCCCTAAAACCTAAAACAAATATATTAAATGGCCTTCCTAAGAAAATACACCCATGTTAGTTTGAGTTCATAATCTACAGTTAATTACTTTAAATTTATTAACAGTGGCCCCTTTATAATATCAAAATATAAAATATGGCCCTAAATTTATAAATTAATTTTATTGATGTCTATTGGCAGAAATAGACTTGCAGACAGACATGTGTCAAACGGAAAAGGCAGGGGGAAAGATAATTGGGATTACGATCAGAGATGTGAGGCAAAGGTGGCTTCTACTGCTTGCCTTGCCATTTGCCCATCACCTTATAAGTTAATAATAAAAGTAAGTAATAATAGTGAAGTGAAATCCTCCTCCAGTTTCGTTATTTATGATACGTTTAAGCTGAAACTTGTGAAATCAATACTATAATACAACCTGCGCTGCATCATTTGGGAGAAACTGATCCATATGCAGTTCCCCAGTCCACTGCTAGAGGGCCAAATACTCAAAATTTTTTCCTTCGATATTTCGTATTTTATAATCGTTTTGATGTGACACCTGGCAACTGACTGGATTGTGAGATGGTTAGAGGGGTCTGTATCAAGCTTTTGCACGCCGGATAGAAATAATTATAGAACATAAGGGAACACACGAGAACACAGTTAGAACATAATTAGAATACACCCCGAACATAGGCTAGCACATGCACGCATTGCACACATAAATGCACGCCTGTAATATTGTTCTTCCAATGTGACTAAACAATTGTAGGATTCCTTATACAAGCAGCTACCTCATTTTGATTGATCTAGGATAAGTGTCTTCACCTCTTCTTTGATGACAAAAATTATTAGAGTTATTCTTCAAGGATCTTATAATTCTTAATACATCTCCAGATACCTTTTTATCAATTAGAGACAATATTAGGGGTGAGTACAAAATAAAGAACCAAGGCCCAATTAAGTAACCTGCATAATCTTGTAAAATGTGTTAACTTTCGTTTATTGGTTTGGTTCCGCCAACACGCTTCTATAACCTGCTCCTTTACTAACTTGCTCCTTTAAATGGCAATGGGACTTAAAGCGACTTTACCTCTTTGTTTTGTACACTCTAGGGTCTTTGGTCTTAAAATTAAAACTATAATTATTGCTAGCTCTAAAATTAGTTCGAATTAAAACCCAGTATCGCTCAAGGTCTACATTTGTAGACCAAAAGTAGGTGTTATAATTATTTATGTTGTTATGTTATTACTCGAACGGGTTTTTGAACAACACATTCGTATCAAGAAATTGATGTATGCAAGCGCATACATCACTGAAACTGATCATTACACATCATCATTAAATAAATTTCCGTATTAAGAAAAAGAAAATGTCTTATACGAAGTAAAATCGAAAAATCTAAAATTTGTCTCTCCGGAGAAGCGCTGTTCGCGCTTTCAGACCTTTAGCAGTTTAACCTGCCAAATTTAAATGTCTTCTAGATTATAAATCGACTTTAGCCTATGACGAGTATTTGATACACTACATTAGCCGAAGCCAGTCTATGCGCGACCATTCACCCGCTGGATATACCCGGGAGACTGGATTCGGAAGCTTGACCTTATTGCGGTGTAGGCCTACTGTATTATTCGACTGTTCGTAATATATAATCTCTGACAAAGATTATTCACTTTCGGGAAATATTAACAGTTCCTTTAGGACGTGGCACTCTAAATATGTAAACAGAGTTATGACTTACACTAGACACAACGGGATGGCTATGGATTCACGTATATAGCGCATTCTTTAGGAGATGCTTTGTTATCAATCACAATCATGCACACTACTGCACAATGCTGCACACCGATCTGCCGACCTTCACTAATTTAGTCACATATAAAGAGAACAACGACCGATACATGTAGTGCCTATGAAATAGCATTAGATTCACTTCAAAACCACTTTAATGTAAGTCGCAATCGTTATATGTAACCGGTCTCTCTTACCTTCAGTATATCAAGAAGATTGAGGGTTTTATGATTAATTTATCGATATTATCCAATATAATAATATTCCATCAGCCGATATAATGAATAACCGACAGTAAGTAGCAGTAAAAATGCGGTGTTTGTAGTTGACAATATGATTAGGTGAGTAGGATGGGTAGGCATGAATTGGTATGATATGTGGTTTGATAACAGATATACGTTTCGATGATCAAGCCTACTAATGTTGGGCTAAAGCCTGAAAACACAGAGGTTCCAAAGCCGGTCTTCTGGCTGTGGACAAAATACACATACTGACTCAACTGCACGAGTTTCTGTATACAATCTCCAACACAGAGTCAAAAAACGCTCTGATTGGTCGACCGAACAAAGAAAGAACAGAGAACAAAGGAAAAGCTCCACGTGTACAGATCAGCTGTTAGCCGTCGTCATAGTAACTACACTGTGTCAAGAGGATTTAGCGTATTGCGACATAAAATTGCTAGTTATGTCCGCTAAAGTACACATACTGAAGAAATGGCTTTTTATGTCCACTAAAACACCAGTACAGTAATGAAACGGCTTTTTATGCCCGTTAAACCAACTACAGAGTACTTTGCGGGGAAAATAACCAGCCAATTCCGCAAAAGCTTTTACAAGCGCCATGCCCCTCTTGAAGCACCCTGTAAAATGAACTCAATCTAACATTGGTGTATTTTCCTAGGAAGGCCATTTAATATATTTGTTTTAGGTTTTAGGGCCATATCTCCATATTTCTAATTCAGGGAATATTCTAAGGACATCTTGATATCACACTTCAATTGGGATTTTGGTGGATATTATTTATTATATAATACAATAACTGCTGTAAACAACGGTATGGGAGGTATGAGGGGAGGGGGTTAACTATAATAATGCTGAGCCTGATATAATCTGAAATTTACAGGTATAGAGATTATAAATGCACGTTTTTGAATGGAAAATGTGCCTGAGCTAGTATTATGCACCTTAATTATTACTATAATGATTGCCAGGTGTCACGTCAAAATGATTAAAAAATATGAAATATCGAAGGTTTTAAATTTTGTGAAATTTAAAACTGCATATAAAAAACTTAAAAATCTGCATAGGCCCTATGGATCAGTTTCTCCCCAATGATGCAGCGCAAGTTGTATTATAGTATTGATTTCACAAGTTTCAGCTTAACGTATCATAAATAACGAAACTGGAGGAGGATTTCACTTTACTATTATTACTTACTTTTATTATTAACTTATAAGGCAATGGGCAAATAAATGGCAAGGCAAGCAGTAGAAGCCACCTTTGCCTCACATCTCTGATCGTAATCCCAATTATCCTTCCCCCTGTCTTTTCCGTTTGACACATGTCTGTCTGCAAGTCTATTTCTGCCAATAGACATCAATAAAATTAATTTATAAATTTAGGGCCATATTTTATATTTTGATATTATAAAGAGGCCACTGTTAATAAATTTAAAGTAATTAACTGTAGATTATGAACTCAATCTAACATGGGTGTATTTTCCTAGGAAGGCCATTTAATATATTTGTTTTAGGTTTTAGGGCCATTTCATATCTCTGTATTTCTAATTGAGGGAATATTCTAAGGAAATCTTGATATCGCACTTCAATTGGGATTTTGGTGGATATTATTATTATATAATACAATAACTGCTGTAAACAACGGTGGGAGGTATGAGGGGAGGGGGGTAACTATAATATGCTGAGCCTGATATAATTTGAAATTTACAGGTACTATAGTACTGATTTCACAAGTTTCAGCTTAACATATCATAAATAACGACACTGGAAAAGGATTTCACTTTACGACCATAATAATATAATGCATTTTGTAAGCGGCTTACAAGCCACTTACGAACCGATTATTACTTACTTTTATTATTAACTTATAAGGCGATGGGCAAATGGCAATGCAAGCAGTAGAAGCCACCTTTGCCTCACATCTCTGATTGTAATCCCAATTATCCTTCCCCCTGTCTTTTCCGTTTGACACATGTCTGTCTGCCAGTCTATTTCTGCCAATAGACATCAATAAAATTAATTTATGAATTTAGGGCCATATTTTATATTTTGATATTATAAAGGGGCCACTGTTAATAAATTTAAAGTAATTAACTGTAGATTATGAACTCAATCTAACATGGGTGTATTTTCCTGGGAAGGCCATTTAATATATTTGTTTTAGGTTTTAGGGCCATTTCATATCTCTGTATTTCTAATTCAGGGCATATTCTAAGGAAATCTTGATATCGCACTTCACTTGGGATTTCACTTCACGATGGGCACTTCAGTGGATGTAGACCTATATTTTTTATTATATGATACAATAACTGTTGTTAACAACAGTGGGACTGGGAAGTAACATCGGGGGGAGTAACATCGTGCCCGTGTGTGTCTGAGTCTGTATTTTCAGAAATACTCAATATTCAAATCCCTTAACATTTCCTAGAATTAACATACGTTTTTAATGACTAAATCTGAAACATTTTGAAATCTTAAACTATATTTGAAAGTTATTTTTTGTGGTACTAATTATCGTCTGGTGTGTTTAAAAATGGCCAAACCAAATAATTAATAAAATAGGCCACAAAATGGCACTCTGCTGTGGCCAAAAGTGCCTTTTTGTGCAAATGGTATTCTGAACAAGTGTCAACATTTCTGAACAAATTTCAAATCATTCCAGCAAAAATCGGCGGAGAAATAGCCGATTTCATGACAAAATATAATTCTTCGTTAAAGGTGTTTAATATGTCGCTTCATTTCTAAATTTAATATGTAGTCTGCGAAAATAACAATATTACGATCCATCGGTATTGTCTTATTTGCTTACATTTCATAATATCGATCTTACGATTTATATTTTCATTAACTTTTTTTATTTTCTGAATTTATTTACTATTTCTCACTGAAAGTGGACATGTTTATTGAATTTTAATAGCAGCAAAATGGCCTACTTTAGACCATGTACTTAAAAGGCCATTAAAAAGGATATGGCCCCTACAAAACAATGCCCCCTGTCCTAAAGGCCTGTTTACACGTGGCAACTTTTAGAGCAACTTTCTCGGCAACTAGCAATGTGTTTGGAGCAATTTAATTTAATCGCTGTTTAATGTTTACACGTGGCAACTTTACCAGCAACTTCACCAGCAAAGTAGCCGGAAACTTTTATAGCAACTTGGCTATTTTGACTGTAAAATAGTGGGTACTGGTTCAGTATGCATACACCCCTCACCAAAATAAATATTTACTAGCTAGTTTTTGATAATTTTTTTTTTTGAAATTTAGCCATTTTATTTTGAAAAAATTAATGTTCTAGAACAAATATGTTTTTAGACAAAGGCCTGGATAGTATTTAAAAAGAACGGCATGGATATAATACGTATATAAAATGAATAAAATAACTTTTTAGGCCGCGTTCACACTACCGAGTCAAAGTCAAAGTTAACCCTATTAAACCTGGGGGGGAAGGGGCCAATATGACCCCCCCCCGTGGTTTTTTTATTATAATTCTGAAACAAACGCAGTTGGGAATCTCAAATTTTATGACTTTTCCTAAAAATCTATTGTATTCCTAGTAGTGAAAACCGTTTTCAAAAATATTGGGTAGTTTTCGAGTTATAGCACCATTTTTTAACCCTACTTTTGGCACTTTTTTTGAGACGTTTTTTGAAAATTACATTTAATTAAATATGAATTGTAACATCTCTATTTTTTATTTACACCGGTTTTTTGGTCTTAGAAATTGGATGGAATTCATATAAATTGATTTAGAAATTTCAAACTTCTTTTTTTCGAGGTGTGCCAAATTTTGGTGCCAGCACCAAATCTTGAAATATGTCAATTTTGTAAATTGATTGTTTGAAACTTGTATTTTACGCAATTGGGGTTTTTTGGGTTCTGGTTTCGATGAAATATATACGAGTTGCACCAAGCGTATCAAACTTGTATTTTTCGGTGCTGTGTGCAAATTTTGGTGCTAGCAAGAAATTTTGAAAATCCATTCAATAGATAAAATTGCTTGTGACAATTTATTTCTTGCATTTTAGAGGTTTATGGCTGTTCTGAATTCAATGGAATATATAATTATCGAACTAGACATCTCAAACTTGTATTTTTCGGAAGTGGGTGCCAAATGTGGTGCTAGCACCAAATTTTGAAAACCATCAAATATATCAATTGATTGTGCCATCTTGTTTCTTGCGTTATACGGGTTTCTTAGGGTTCTGAATTCAATGGAAACAGTAAAAATTTCATAAGAGTTTTCAAACTTGTATTTTTCGCCGGTGGGTGAAAATTGTTGTGCCAGCACCAAATTTTGGAAAATGAGTATATTGATCAGTAGATAATATCATCTTGTTTCTTGCGTTATACGGGTTTATGAGGGTCCTGAATCCGATGGAATCAATAAAAACAGTACTGGACATCGCAAAGTTGTACTTTTTGGTGATGGGTACAAAATTTGGTGCTAGCACCAAAATTTGCCAAATTACGCCGAAAAATACAAGCAGCAATGATCTGGCATATTTGAAATGTATTCCATTAGAATCAGCTCCCTAGAAAACCTGAAAATGTGAATTTATAGCATCATATAAGTGAATTAAAAATTTTGTGTTCTAACTGAAAAGTGCTGGTTACTTGTTCTTTCATTTTTTTCTACGCTGAGAGGACTAAACAGCCATTTATGGTAATCATATCATTTTTAAATATTTTCCAATGTATTTTGCGCCCCAGAAAACCTATATTGAAAAACAATTAGCCGAAAAATGTAACTTTCAAATTTTGTGAAAATTGTAATTTTACTGCTTGTACTACTTGTAATTTTGGTGCTGCAATATTACCACCCCAGTAAATTCAGACGTTTTCGTTAATATTTGTAGATTTTAGAGGGACGGGTCAATATGACCCCCCCCCCCCCCCCCCCCCCGCCCCCGGTATTTGTACAGCATTTTATAGCCCGGTACTAATAGGGTTTTAAAAGACAAAATGTAAAACATATCACATGAAATTAATTTTTTCTAGAATGCCCTTATGTATTATTAGGCCTATATAATGTATTATTATTTATTATTGCTAGCTAGCTACAGTACAGGCCACCAGAAAAAGCAGATTTCTTCCAATGTGATCACATGTGAACACATTTGTTCAAGTCATCTGATTGGCAGGTTATGGTGAGTTATCTTCTAGATCATACAGCAGGAGGCTAACTTGCTGGGACCAACAAAAGCTTTGTGTGCGGTGCGGTGCGCCTGTATGTATGTTATCAGGTAGATGAGAGAGCCCCCAGGGCGTAACATTGCGGAAATGGGCTGTATTGATAGAGAGAGAACTACATACAAGACCACATGGAGGTTCGAGTGGATGGGTATATGGATGGAGGAGCCTAGACCATTGAATAAATAATTTGGTGCAGGGAGATGTCGCGCCATTAGTCTGACACCGAGAGGGCACAGAGAAACACCAGAAGATGCCCTAACATCATTAACTATAGGCCTGCCTACTAGACACTATTAACCGCACACTATAAAGGTAAACAAAATCCTTATTGCATTTCCAGCTGCAGTGAGTGACAGTTCGCGGCAAACTAAAGAGAGTTTCCAGATTACTAAGCGTTTCAAAAGTATTCAATTGTATCCTTTGGCGAAAAAATTTTGGTTGTTGCCAATTCAATTATGTTCAATTATGTTCAATTGTACCATTCAACAACATTACATTACACTGGTACACATTTGATAAAATGTGTTCACAATTGTACAAATCTGCGTTTTCTGGTGGCCTGTACTGTATATTTATTTTCTTTTGAATTTAATCTTGACTTTGACTCGGTAGTGTAAACGCGGTCTTAAAATTTTTGAAATTTTTCAATTAAATCATCATGATATCTAGTAAAATTTATGGTAGCTAATAAATAATAAAAGCAATGATTAAAGTAATTTCAACAAGAAATTTTTTTTTTAATTTTAAATTTTTATTGTTTCACTAGCTAATAAAAAGTATTAGCTAACACAAAATCAAAATTTCTAGCTACAATCTTACTGTCAAAATGTCAAATGTTCTAGAATAAAAACCTCATGATAAAAGCTATTTTTCAAAAGAAAAAATTGGACTTCTGGATTTCTCTCACAAAAAAACCGCTTTATCTAATATTGTTTAATTTAATTTGAATATATTTATAAAAACCTTTAAAAAGGATTGTCCCATGCAATACAATATTCCATTGGAGCCACTAAAATTCAAAATGACCTCTATTGGACACTGTTCATAAAGGGCCACCAAAAAATGAAATGGCTCTTACAAGACATTGTCCATTAGAGCCACTTAAATATGAAATATATTTCATATATATTAGGCAATTTTCCCTTAAAGCCTATCAAATCTGAAATGGCCCATATTGGATAGTGTCGCTTGGAGCCACTCAACTATAATGTAGCCCGATATTAGCCAATTTTTATCAAACGCCTTTGAAAAGGCAATGGCCCATGCAAGACCATGTTCCATTTGAGCCAAAAGTTCGAAATGGCCTTAATTAGTCACTGTTCATAAAGGGCCACTAAAAAATATAATGGTTCTTACAAGACAATGCCCACCCAAATGAGCCACCCAAATGACAAATATTATTTAGATTATCTAAAAATAAAAAAAACAAAATGTTTGTTACAATATATTTTGTTACATTATGTCAACTTAACAGCGTTCTGGTGAATTACTCGTAACGCTGCAAAGTACTACTTTGCAGCGTTGCGGCCTATTGGACGGAACGTTGCAAAGTAATCAATGACATGGAAACAACTTCAATTACTGTATTCCAGAATGTATTATTTCCATTTATGTTAATGATTGCAGCTTTATTATCCAATTTGCAGTGACGGGACTAGCTACTGGATGTAAATAATTGTTTAACATGTACTGTAATCCATTATGGCGAAACGTCCAATAGAAGACACTAAATTAACCAAAGAAAGTGACGACAGTGTTCAGTAAAACTGTACGGACACAGACGGTGAATAAGTTTGCTTCAGTCGACTATAGTCAAGATGGATTAATGATTTATCACATCCATGCAGGAGATAACTTCCAATAAACTTTAATTAGATTTAAATGTATAATTAATACTGTGTACCAGTGTACCTGTTAATAAATTTCACTTATATTCGATATAGTACAGTACATGATTAAAATGTATAAATGAGCAACCATAAAATCCTTTCTTCACAAACCGAACGCTGATAAGTTGACATAATGTAACAAAATTACATACATCATTGCTTGCAAAGGTCACTTTTCAGCGTTAAAGACCCTTGTTTATTGATGTAAACCTCCCTCGCTGCGCTCGCTCGGTACATAAATAACTCGGGTCATAACGCTGCAAAGTGCTACTTTGCACACAATGATGTAAATAGTTATTAGATTTAATTAATACGGGATAAAATTCACATTATATTCAATAGGCCTATAGATAATTGTTACATTAGGGTAAGAGGCAAAACGTCTACATTTATGTCTCCAATATATTAATTACTGGTAGGGGATGGAATTCGTAGGGGTCGTAAGATAAATATAAACTAATCCCCCACCAATGACAAAATGTTAATAATGAAGTGTATAGTACGCGAAATAGTGATAAGTTATCCTTCCTAGAGGTACCGAAGGGTCATACATTATTTCTTAAAAAAGCACAAATTTTAATCGCTTGTCAGTGAGAATTTATTAAAACCTGTTGTTATTTACAGTATTGTTATTTACAATTTAACATATTTTGTTTGCACAAGTTTCGATCTTCAAACGGCTGAGACATCCAAATAGTGGCGCAAATTGACCATTTGTGAAAAGGTATTGTTTATTGTTTTGGGTAGAAAACACCGCCACTAATGTTTGAAATTTAAATAAATTAACTTTTTAAATCATCTAAAAAACACATATTTTGTGTTTCCGGTCACTTTGCGCCATTAATTCGAGAAATCACATCCGCGTTTTTGACTGTCGGGTCATAAGTGATAATAATTATCTATAACGAAAGACTTAAAATCGTCTAAAAACTACTTATTATACAACCCATAATCAGAAATTACACAAAAGTGAATTGTATGCGTTATTGTAGATATATATATTTTTTTAAATATCTGCAAAGGTATTTTTGGCTGTAGAATTAAATTGATAATAAATACTATTGTTTACCGCTAGGGGTGCAAGTTAAATTCATAAGAACTAAAGGCAATTTCCTTGTAATTGTTTATTTTGGGCCATTATGCCTAGATTGGGCCATTTTGTTCTAGGTGGGCCATATTTGCCCTAAGAGGACGTGTACCTTTTGGGCCATCGTAGTAGGATTAGGGCCATTGCTCCTAGCCCAAGGCCATTTAAGGGCCATTGGACCTTTAAAAGGTGGCCCTAATAGTGGGAAAGCTTATATATATATATATATAGAGATGCTATATATAGAGTAGACTCAAACTTTTTGGACAAAAATAAAAAAATTGACAGTGGAAAATGTCAAAATTGAGAAATTGTGAAAAATCTTGTTTTATATACATAATCATGAATATAAGATAATGGTCCCCTTAATATTAGAAATCAATTTTAACAATGACGAGCCTTGGAAAATCTAAAACAAAGAAAACTTGCGATTCTTTGCCTGCCTCTTATGGTGGAATTTCACAAGATGGGGACGATGCAGTGGGTGAAACGAATTGACGGAAGCCATTTCAATAATTAGAAAACCGTGACAGACATCATGGCCATTTATCATGATGGTATATGACTTCACTTGACTTTACAACACTTTTTATCAATTTAAATTATTTGACTTGATATCACTTGGTTTTATGACACTTGACTTGACATCATTGGACTCGACATCACTTCATAATTAATGCCTTGATTGACATCACGTGACTTGATAGTAGTTTGACTTGGCGCCATACGACTTGACATACTGACTTGACATCACTTGACTTGACAAATTTGACTTGACTTGATAATACTTGTTATATTATCAGCCTGATTTGTTGATACAGCTCGTTTCCTGCTTGTTTTAATCCTCTATGCAAATTTAGGATGTAGGCCTACCTTGTAGACATTTCCTGTTTCGAGATATTATTAAAATTTGACTCAACAATCTTTGAAATTCTCATTACAGTAGTACGGCAATTCAATTACTTTAAGTAGAGGACATATTACATTTGTTCGTTTACTCCTCCTGCGTTACCGTACTACTCTTTGCTCCAGTGAAAAAGCCATAAAATAATATTTTGTTTTATAATTTATTCAACATTTGTCTTACACGTGAAACTTACAGGAAGTTTCCATCATATTTATAATATACTCTATCAAATTCAAATACTTACCAGAACAGGCAATACATATTTAAATACTTGCCAAAACAGGCAAGGTGTATTTATATACTTGCCAAAACAGGCAAGGTGTATTTATATACTTGCCAAAACAGGCAAGGCACATTTACATACTTGCCAAAACAGGCAAGGTATATATATATACTAGCAAAAACAGGCAAGGTGTATTTATATACTTGCCAAAACAGGCAAGGTGTATTTACATACTTGCCAAAACAGGCAAGGTATATTTATATACTTGCCAAAACAGGCAAGGCATACTTACATACTTGCCAAAACAGGCAAGGTATATTTATATACTTGCCAAAACAGGCAAGTGGATATTCAGCCAAATGGAGAAGTCTTGGTTTCGTACTGTAGACTGTTATAGTCTTCGTGGTTGGAACCTCTCTGCATCGTATTAAATTGAATTAAGATAGTTTATTATTTTGTAAGTAATATTGTGGTTTATGAATAATTTGACTGTTGACCGTTAGTTACGTAATATAGTGTTTATTGAAGTTTATTTATAGTTAAGTTTTACGCAGACGGGATCCCGAGAGTGATAATCCCGGTCCCGATGCCGGAAATCCCGCAAATTTGCGCTAACCAATTTACCCGAGTAAGACAGTAAGAGTAGGACACGAGTCCAGTTTGCCCTTATCCGAGGCGCATCCCATTGCGTTCGTGGGTCACGCATCAAATGGAGAAGTGGGCTTGGACTGGAAGATGGTGCTGGGCTGCCATAAGGCCAGACAGGATAGGAACGTCATATGCAGCAACTAGCTAATTAATCTACATCGCCTCTTCTGTACTTAACTCTATTTTATAATTTTTACTTGATATTTGTGCTGTGTGGTGGGTTTCTCTATAGTTCTCTACCTATTAATTATCAGTAAATGTTTGTCTCTTTATACTTTTAATTAATAGGGTACTATACCATTAATAGTGCCGGTGTGTCGATTTTTGTATTAAATGTTCCAGAATTTTTAGCACCACCCATGAAACTTTCTACTTTTTTATATTTTATTAATCAAGACATGATTGGAGCAAAAAAATTGTTTTCATGTATTGGGTAACATCATTTGTTAAAGGTAATAATATTTAGTATTAAATAAATAATTAAATAGCATTTATATTAAAAGCCACCCATTTACCCGAGTAAACAATCTAATTAAAATTATAACATTATTATTACTAATGAGGTGTATTCTTAGAAGTATACTATATTACAGAAAGGTGAAAGTTCTTCCTAATAAAATTACAGTTTATTAAATATAATAAATAATTGTATATTATTATTAAGAATCAGTGCATTAAGCGATATCGAAAGGGGTACATAGATTACACTTTGATTGCTTATATGAACAGTGTGAGACTTGATTTGATTTTGCTGGACTATATGCATGCAATATAAGCAGCCAGAAATTTGTATAGCAAATTATATTTATATTATATTTAATATATTTTAAGCAATATGCTCTTATGTCTATCACAACATTACAATCTTCATGTTTACGAATATGGCAAGGAAATTCTCGAGAACCTACTCAAACTATTATTAAATTTTAAGAAAATAAGTGTAGCCCTTTTTGTACCGAAGATAAATTACGTAAATTTTTACTTCCAAGAAAGTATATTTGATCGTACCAAGGTTTATTTTGTTGTTATATATAACAGAGTATAACGCATATTATTACGCCTTATCCTACCCCTCAAAGGCGGCACACTTCCGCCTTTAACCATTTTCGAAATTTATAAATCTTTCATTTGAACCCCGGGGGGCACATTGCAGCCTTAATCATTTGTAACATAATTATTGGCTAAATTGAAATTAATTTGCATAAACTATGTAATTTAAAATTAATCAAACCAACAGGAATCCCTTCAAGCAATAAATTATTTTTTCTAGACCAGCTTTTCCTGCACAACACGAATATGAACTCCATTTATCCGCCCCAATAGTTATAAGAAAGTTATAAGAGGTTTTAAATAGAGGCGGCACCCTGTCGCCCTGGGAGTCGGGATAATATATGTAAAGGCGGCACTCTGCCGCCATAAGGGTTAGGTTATAATTATATAAAGGCGAAACACTGCTACCCTGGGGATCAGTATAATATTATATATATGTAAAGGTGGCACTTTGCTGCCATGGGGGTTAAGTTATAATTACAGTATTTAAAGGCGGCATTATGAGCATTATCATGAATTATGAACACGAGTACGTGTCGTGACAATACGTGTGATGAACTCGTACCGTGCTGGTACGCAAAGTGTTAAAGGCAAATAGGTCTATGATACAGTTGCTGAAGTTAGTAACGTTGTAGCAGGACGATATAGCTGGTTTTCTGCTCTTGTATCTGGCTTGTATCTGGGTCAGTACAAAACTAAGAGGTAAAGTAGCGTTAGGTCCCAAAGAGCGTTAGGTCTCATTGGCATTTAAAGGATCAGGTTAGTAAAGGAGCAGGTTACATAGTCATAGTTGGGGGAACCAAAACAATAAACGAAAGTTATCACATGTGTTTCGTACAGGTCTTAAGTTTTTGGGTCTTGTGTATTACTCACCCTTTTGTATTTATTATTGCACGCTTGTAACAAATTCTTATTGCCAATCTGTTGTTCTATGTACTAATACCGTTGTGGACACCCAAGAGTCTATAGATCGGATTATAGACCAAGTTTATTTTGCAAATTTTTTGACAATAATGCATTACGTGCTACGAGATGGGGGAGGCATGATTATACGAGATAGGGTGTTAAAAGATTGGATGTTACGATATGGAATAAAACGAAATAATACAATAATCCTTTTCTTTTATTTCGTGTAGCAATGATTCAAATTTCTAATGCCCTGCTGCTGTACATTCAATATAGAAGAAATGTAGAATTCACAGCTCTGAACAAGTACATTTGTTGGGTGAATTCTTAGCCCGTGAGTGTTCTTAGCCCGTGAGTGTTCTTAGCCCGCGAGTATTCTTAGCCCTGACCGTGCGGAAATTTTTTTCACCGTGCCGTTTAGTTAATATAAATACTTAAAGTTTTTCTCATGTTAAAATTGACATACATGTCAAAATTGACATGTAATGATGAGAACAGAAGTGTGGGGTTAGGCCACACCACCCTAGAGACCATACTATAACTGTATAACAGTATAACTAGCTATAATTTATACCTGACAAAGACTGAAAGATACATCAGTACATACAGACATACACTGACAGATTGCTGGATTACGCTTACTGGCTTAGGCCTAATGTTTTTATAATATATCTTAGGCTACACTTACAGTCTTATCCACTTAACACTGTGTAACAGCTTTTAATAATTTGGTAACAATAAATTTAGTATCTCTGGTTCCTTGCCTGCTTGCTGCCTTGAGACAGGCGGGGGGGACTGGCAGACTAGACGCAAAACCTGCCTTGGCGAATTAATATCCCGCCTCATTGTTAAATTCTCAATTTAGGGAAAGGAGCAGGTTACAGTGGCACGTTATTTTAACCAAAAAAATAAGATTACAGATTACAGATTTATTTTTGAGAGTAATCATCTGCTATTTACGTCCAATTTCCCCTGGAGAGGGATTAATTTTTATTGCGTCCAGTCCCCCCCCCCCCCCCCCCTTTTAAAGAAGTAATAAATAGGGGCCAAAGATAGGAAGACCTACAAGAGGGCTGTAGGAAAGTGTTGCCTATTGGAAGGGTCACCTTAGAGTTTAGTCGTCCAATATGTTGGACTGAGGGGGTGGGAATGAGGGTGAGACACCCTTCCCACACATAAAAATATAAAAAAAATAAATAATAAGCAAATAAGAAGTAAGATAGTAGAAAGTAATAGTAGTAGATAGTACGTAGCACTAAGTAGTAGTAGAGAGAGTATGGTATATAGGCATACCATAGAAGTAGTAAGAGAGTAGAGAGTATGGTATATAGGCATACCATGGAAGTAGTAAGAGAATAGGGAGTGTATAGGCATACCATGGGAGTAGTAGTAGGGCAGGGTACATACTACCGTAAGAGTTAGAAGTTGTGGGCACTGAGGGCGCCACGTAGTTAGAGAGTATAGAGTATGGTATATAGGCATACCATAGGAGTAGTAGTAGGGTACGTAGTACTGTAGAGGCTGTGGGCATTGAGAGCGCCACGAAAGGGAGAGGGGGCACATGGGTACAGCAGGATAGACCGTGTAGGCCGCACGAGACAGACTACTGTACTGCACAGCCCATAGTGTAAGTTTAGGACGTTTGTTACAGGGCCAGGAAGTTGCCTGGTACGAAGCTAGCACAGTAAAGAATAGCTAGTTTTCCCTGTATACAAACTAGAGGGGTTATCTAGGTTAAATAACCCGCTGACAATTGATAATAGCACAGCAAGAGAGAATAAATAATATTAGTGGTTAATTTAACAAATTATAGCAACTGTAGGCAGGGGGTTCTAGAATCATAATTAAAGTAGCGGACAAATTTGTAAAATTTAGAAAAATTGGCACTTTGGGGGGCGTATATTTAAAAAAAATATATGACAAATTAGGGTTTTAGGAGATAGGCCATTGCTGAACGAAACACAGACCACCTTGTTAAACGGCACTCATCTAATTGAGCCTTTGTAAGGCACCACCAACACGGTGAGCGCGCGGAAAAGTTCATAATGGCGGAGAGGCTAGTTAAGAAGAGAAAGACAGAGAGGACTGGAAAGGAGGTACTAGTGGACTTCACACAGAGGCATCCGGAGGAGAAGACGAGGGGATACAACAAACCGTTACCGAAGGGTCACAAGGCGCGAGCGTTGCAGGACCACTTTAAGGAGATGCACGAGAGATGACTGGTCGGGACCTACGGGACGCCGTCATTGGACAACGCGATCCTCAAGCATTTTCGCTACGTAGTGAAGGGAGACGAAGCGAAGTTCGGGATACCGAAGTATCCGAGGGAACCACCGAGGAAGGAATGGAGGAGGTTTGTAGAGTCTGTGAGTAGGGGCGCATACATGGTCCTAGACAACGAAGGGACTGTGGAAGACGACGAGGGCTTGAGAAGAGGGTCAGTGGGATTGGCTAGAACCATACTACTGCATTTGGCTGCGTCAAACGGAGATATCTTGAGAGCGGGCGGAAGTTGAACCGGTTGCCGAGGGCGGTGCAGGACCTAGTGAGAGAGAAGACTATGGTGAAGGTGGTATCGGCGATCCGCGACGACGCGGAGAGGATCATCGGACTGGAGACCCCCAACCTCCTGGACATGCAAGCAGTCTATATGGCTATGACGGGGCCAGAGGGGTTGGGATTGGTAGAGAACACAGGGCATTGTGTAGCAGTGGCGATGGGTCAACTCATAGGGCTCGTCTGCCACAAGCCGATGGACTGGGGAAAGTTCCGGGAGGAGTACGGAGCGGAGCTGGCCATCTCGCTGAAATGGGGAGCGAGGCCAGGGAAACAGGAGGTGTATCAGTTCCGAAGGGGAGCGATAAAGATATGTCAGAAGAGATATATCTTACAGGAGGATTGGATAATGATAGGTTTATTAAACCTATTCATGGCCGTGGTTATCGGAAGAGAGCCAATGGCATTTCTGCTATCAGGAGCACCTCTAAACTACAGGAGAGCCTTTAAGGTGGCCTTCGAAGGTCTGGTAGACCACCCGGGGCTGAAGGGCGAGTCGGTGTACTACGATAGCTGGCACCTAGTGGACAGAGAGGTGGACACACCATATAAGAGGTGGGAGAAGCTGGAAGCAGATAGAATTGAGGAGAAGAGGCTGGAGGAGATCGCCAGGCGAGAAATGAGGGAAGCAGACTAGAGAGAGGCGGATATATGGGGAGAGGAGTACGGGTTCGAAGCCCAGGACTTGGACGAGCTAAGGTGGGGATCAGGGAGCTTGGGCGAGTTTCTGGGGGAGGAACTGGGATGGACGTAGGGATCACCGAAACAGTCGACATCGGGATTGCAAGTGATGGCAATACCAGGGGGCTCTGAGGGCGATTTTGCAAAAAAGACACCAAGGGAGCAGGAAGGGTGGAAAGTTACGGGTGAAAACCGAGGCGAAAAGGGGCATAGTGGATCTACCGGGTTACCGGGTCCGGATCTACTCCCAGTGAGGGAGGAAGATGACGACGAGCTT